>ONZH01004304.1:0-16745 GCA_900303285.1 Rhinella marina
CACCATGATAGCCTTGAGAACGGTGGGCGTGAGGTCAGCAGAACACCTGTATCAGGACATCCGGCTCATAGCCCAATTTCATGCAGACATCTTCTGGTGGTTTGTGTAGACGCTGCTTGCCGCCCTAGGCTTGGGATGTGATGTCCAATTCCACTTGTAGTACAGAATGGATCACTTTGTGTCATTCTTTTAATTAAGATGATCCATCCTGGCAGAGGTTCTCCTCTCTGCACCTCTTGCTGTCATTCCAGTTCCTTGTTGTTCTACCAACCACCGAGACATACAACATCGAACAACACTGACATTTCGGCCTAGGAGAGTAGCGATCTCCTGGAGTGATAAACCAAGGCCTCTCAGCTCAAGAATACTGTCCCTCTCAGATTGTGACAAGTAGCGAAAATGTCGATGAACAGGAGGCATCGCACAATCGTCCCACACTACCTGGTGCCATTTTTGAGGTTTCATGTGCCTAAAAAAACCTTTTCTTACAATCTGTTTTTTATGCCCCTCATACACCGATAGATCTCAGTGACACCGGATAATTCCTCAATGTGCAGAATCTTACAGCTTGTCCTTCTCGGTGTTGCAATTTCAATGTTGAGGAGTGTATATCACTGTCCCTGACTCCCAGTGCCATACATGTACGGCGCTGGGGAGATGCGGACACATGGCGCCCGCTCGCACGTGCGGCGGGCGTCATGGCCGGCAAGTCTCTGCTGTTTCTAACAGCAGAGACTTGCGGGTACTTACCGCCATCGGCGGCGTCTCCATAGGCCTTTAGATGCAGTGATCACACGTGATCACGGCATCTAGTTGCATCTAAACCCGGAAGCATACGCTTCCGGGTGGTGTACAGACACCCCGTGTGTCTAATCGGGGTGTCTGTACATGATCTGAAAACTGTAAACCTCGCTGATGAGGTTTACAGATTTCAAAGTGCAATTATTATTCTGGCCAGGCCAGGATAAGAAATGAGCAAATTCAGTCATTAATTCAAAATTTAAAAACCCTCATTGCTCATAAAGAAAAAATAAAAACACAATCTATTTGCTCATATTTGAGCTTTAAAATAATCACAAAAATTTAAAAAAAATAAAAAAATATATATAAAAAATAAAAAAATATAAAAGATTAAATCACCCCCCTTTCCGTATAATTAAAAAACTAAATACCTAAATAACAATAAATATAGACATCATGGGTATCACCGTGACCGAAAACGCCTGTACTTTTAATAATATAAAAAAAAAAATTCCAATACGGCAAATTGTGTGGCGGAAAAAAGCGTCCAAATGGCGATTCGCTGTTTTTGTCGTTTTTTTTTTCTAAAAAAAATTAAATAAAAAGCTATCAAAAAGTCATACACCCCCCAGAATGGTTATCAATAAAAACCTCAGATCGCCCGCCGAAAAAATGAGCCCCCCATACAGCTCGTTACACATAAATACCAAAAAGTTATACGAGTCAAGATATGACAAAAAAAAAAAACAAGGCCAACTTTATAATTATTTTATCACTATCAAAACGCAGGCAAAAACTATACATATTAGCGTATCGCCGGATTGTTACTGACAGTAGAATGAAAGTAACTGGTCAGTTTTAATGAACATCAAACGCTGTAAATAAAAAACCCGTTAGAACTGTAGCGGAACATAGCGTTTTTTTTTGCAATTTCACCCCGATTTGGAATTTTTTTCCCGCTCCCACTACATCATATGCAATATTAAATGGTGCCGTTGGAAAGTACAACTTGTCTTGCAAAAAAACAAGCCCTCATACAGCTATGTGAACAGAAAAAAAAACAGTTTATGGCTGTTTGAAGGCAGGGAGTGCAAAACGAAAACGCAAAGCCGAAAAAACCTCCGGTACCGAAAGGGTTAAGATTATCAATGCTGTCTTGGCTTGAAGAGCTTGAAAGAGGTTGGATACCGTCCGAGGAGACCCCACAGTGCTGTATATAACGTTTCAAGAAAATCGGGGACACTTTCAATTGAATCCAATCTGACAGCTAAATCAATAGAATTAGACCCAAAATGAATTTCCAGAAATTTGCTGATCTCTACAAGTAGCTAGTCTTAACTCTGCAGTGATAATTCAAGGTAGGAGAATATGTGACAGTAACATTGTTATTACATGTCTATGATGATGTAACACATGTGAGGGAGACCCTTCCTGATGACAGTTTCCCGTTAAACAAGTCATACAGCACTGCTTAGTATGGAACTATCAAGGGGACTGCTATTCTGACAGCTTGTAATAGCATAAAATGCACATAAATATTATATTCTAGCATGTACAATATGTACCAATACACAAAAAACCTCATCACGCCACAATTTATTTTCCATGTATTTCTCATCTGCTCGGCTGAAACGATTCTCCAGTTGTGTGTATATATTATTATATTAAACATATGTTTACACATTGATAGCAATTTACCTCTCGGAGGAAGCCGGCGGTGAGCGCACATTCCTGACAGAACATGATTCTTCAATTACAGATTGTGTAAAACTCTCATTTGCCTTTTGGTTAGCTTAAAATTGGTTTCGTAAAATGGGATTTTAATTTCAATTTGGGGAACGCCGTCCTTTCTGACTAAAAGGAAGAAGGGAAGAAGAAATATACAGAAATATTGCGCGGTTCGAGTGATTAGGATGCGGCCTCGTTGCCTTCCTTCCAGAATAAAGGACTCAAATATCTTTGTGTCTTTTGAAATATATTGACCTTGCATCAAAGGGAGACAATTTACCAGGAGGAATATATATATAATTCTCCGCTCTCAAATCCTCACTTATAGAGGCAGTGAAATTGCTGCACCGGAGAAAAGTTTTTGAGTTCTCTTCTTTTGAAGGAGAACTGTCATCATCAGAGGTTTTGGTTTGAATTAGAATGAAAATAAGAATTGGCTATATTGAGAATGACCTGGGCTTGTTCTCTTAAGATATATTTACTGCCATCAGAGCTAATACAAAGCTCTAAATTCCCTGAAGGCAGCTTAATTTCCACTTTATTACCACTAGGAGGAGTTCATTGAGATTACTAATACAGATATATTACAACCACTACTAGAGGGAGCTCAGGAGATATTACTGCATACAGATATATATACAGCCACCACTGGAGGGAGCTCAGGAGATTACTACATACAGATATATACAGCCACCACTAGAGGGAGCTCAGGAGATTTACTACATACAGATATATACAGACACCACTAGAGGGAGCTCAGGAGATTACTACATACAGATATATACAGCCACCACTAGAGGGAGCTCAGGAGATTACTACATACAGATATATACAGCCACCACTAGAGGGAGCTCAGATACTATTACTACATACAGATATATACAGCCACCACTAGAGGAGCTCAGGAGATTACTGCATACAGATATATACAGCCCACCACTAGAGGGAGCTCAGGAGATTACTGCATACAGATATATACAGCCACCACTAGAGGGAGCTCAGGAGATTACTACCATACAGATATATACAGCCACCACTAGAGGGAGCTCAGGAGATTACTACATACAGATATATATACAGCCACCACTAGAGGGAGCTCAGGAGATTACTGCATACAGATATATACAGCACCACTAGAGGGAGCTCAGGAGATTTACTGCATACAGATATATACAGCCACCACTAGAGGGAGCTCAGGAGATTACTGCATACAGATATATACAGCCACCACTTAGAGGGAGCTCAGGGAGATTACTGCATACAGATATATACAGCCACCACTAGAGGGAGCTCAGGAGATTACTGCATACAGATATATACAGCCACACTAGAGGGAGCTCAGCAGATATTACTACATACAGATATACTACAGCCACCACCAGAGGAGCTCAGGAGATTACTACATACAGATATATACAGCCACCACTAGAGGGAGCTCAGGAGATTACTACATACAGATATATACAGTCACCACTAGAGGGAGCTCAGGAGATTACTACATACAGATATATACAGCCACACTAGAGGGAGCTCAGGAGATTACTACATACAGATATATACAGCCACCACTAGAGGGAGCTCAGGAGATTACTACATACAGATATATACAGTCACCACTAGAGGGAGCTCAGGAGATTACTACATACAGATATATACAGCCACCACTAGAGGGAGCTCAGGAGATTACTACATACAGATATATACAGCCACCACTAGAGGGAGCTCAGGAGATTACTACATACAGATATATACAGCCACTACTAGAGGACGCTCATGACAGATTTATCCAGCCACAACTATGGAATACTTCTGGAGATTACTACATACAGATACAGTATATGCCGCCACTACTTGAGGGAGCGCAGGAGCTTATTGCATACAGACACATACAGTCACCAGTAGGTGACTGTATGTAGCTGTATATAGCGATACACAGCCACTACTTTAGAGAACTAAGGAGATTACTACTTACAGATATATACAGCTACCACTCGAGGGAGCTCAGGAGATTACTGCATACAGATATATACATCACATCCAGCTATATACTGCAGCCCCAGGATCAGGATCTGTTTAAAGGGTTTTCTGGAACCCTTTGGGCAGGGCATCAATATTAGATGGATGGTACTGTAAATCCCAGTGCTACTGACTATAGAGAAAGTTAATACAAGACACTTCTTAATGTATTATGATTTTCCATACTGCCTCCTTTGCTGGCTTGATTCATTTCTCCATAACATTATACACGGCTCGTTTCCAGGGGTTACGACCACCCTACAATCCAGTAGCGGTGGTCAAGTTTGCACACTATGGTAGAAAGCGCCCTATAAGGAGTAACCATGACTTGCAGAGGTACAGTATCAATCTGGAGACCGGAAAAATGTTCACAAACAGATTGAAGAATTTTTTGTTTGTTGCTATTTTTGAAATTTCTGAAAAACAATTTAAATTACCGTATTTTTCGCTTTATGAGACACACTTTTTTTCCCCGAAAGGTAGGGGGAAAATTACTGTGCATGCTATAAAGCGAATACAAGTAAGCTCTTTCATTATGGAAACACTCACTATTATCTATTAGGCGCCAAAATCAGACCTCAGATCACCCACCCAGCCCATAAGGATTAAAATTAAAAAACTCTCTATTGCGCCGTGGCTCCACTCCGGGTCCGGCGCTCCTCTGTCTTCGGCCGGCTCTGCACTGTCCTGACCGTGTACAGCGTCAGGACATAGTGCGCCCACTATGACCTGACGCTGCACGCAGGTCAGGTGACAGGGCAGCGCTGGCCGGAAGAAGACAGAGGAGCACCGGGACCAGGAGCGAAACCATGGTGCAGGAGAGAGTTTTTTATTTTTATCTTATGGGGCTGATGGGCTGATCTGAGGTCCGATGGGGTTCTGACATGGAGGGCTGATATGGGGGTCTGATATGAGGTGTGAGGAAAAATATTTTTTTCTTATTTTCCTACTCTAAAATCTGGGGTGGGTCTCATCATCAGGTGTGTCTTATAAAGTGAAAAATACGGTAATAATAAGTAACAAAAAGATTTATGTTACTTTCTTTGGCTCACTCCTTTTGGAAATACACTGGTACATTTTTTCCTTCTCTGGAGGATTGCAGTTGTGCTCTCCTCTTCAGTCCCACCATCTAACCTTTGCAGTCCCACGTTAAATGGCAGTTTAATGTCTCCGGGTGATTGTTACTTTAGCTAAATGATTATAGATCAAGGTTGAGCCTGAAATCCCTTGAGTCCCATCTGAGAGACTTAAAGGTGAGCAAAAAAAAATATGCTTGTATCCATAGATTTAGGCTATGATACCCTTTACGGGGCGTAAAGGAATGTCCGCCCACTGCTAAAGGCCGATTGAAATCTCCTGAGACCAAAGGCGTCCCTGCGAGATGTCCACCTCCCATTAATGTTCTGAGGAGTTGCTCAAGTTGTGTTGATAAAGTAATGTCACAGCGTGGAAGCTATTAACCTGCTATTACTTCGGGCGTCGAAGGTCGAACTCAGATACAGATACGGCCTCAGATGGGGAAGAGTGCAAACTTCTGGTAAAGGAACATTTCCAAAAAATAGTCACAAAAATAAATAAATACATATACAAGTAAAAAATAATTAAAAAAAAAATAAATTTATATATATATATATTATATATATATATATATATATATTTATAAATTTAAATTATTTAATTATTTTTTACGTATGTATTTATTTACTTTTGTGACTATTAAGGAAAAAAATTATATATATATATATTTTTTTAAGTAAATAAATATTTTTCTTAAATATATAAATGACCAGAATTTATTGAAAATCTGTGGATTGTTCTCAAAAGAGCAGAGCATGCAAGACAGCTCAGTAATGTCACAGAACTAGAAGATGTCTGTAAGCAAAAATGGATGAAAATCACCCAAACAAGAATTGAAAGACTCTCGGCTGCTACAAAAAGCATTTACAAGATGTGATACTTGCCAAAGGGGGTGCTACTAGGTACTAACACTGCAGGGAGCCCACAGTTTTGCTTCGGACGCTTTTTCCTTTTTTGTTATTTTGAAAATATAAAAGATGAAAATAAAAATAGTTTTGGTTAAAAATACAAACAGAATTTATCAACTTAAAATGGGTTTTCCAATTTTTTAATTTTTTTTTTTTTTTACCAGTGACCCTATCCTCTGGATAGGTCATCAGTATCTGATCGGTGGGGCGTCCAACATCCTGGATCCCTGTTGATCAGGTGTTGGGAAGGCAGTGTGTTCACCGTGGCCTTTTCTCTGCTTTTCCTAGGCCAGATGACATAACGTTAATTGGTCACATGGCCTAGGGCAGCTCAACCCCATAGAAGTGAATGAGGCTGAGCTGCCACTATACAATGTCTGGCGCTGTTTTTGGAAAGCTGCAAGACAACAGCAACAACTGAATGGGGGGGGGTCCCTGGTGTCGGATCCCCACTGATCCAATACTGATGACCTAATATATATATATTTAATGGACAGTAAATATATGTAAATAAATTATAGCATTTAATGTAAATAATAAATAAAATAAATTTGTATTACTCGAATCAAAACTTGAATACATAAAATTAATTAATACAAAACAACTAAAATAAAAACATGACAATACATTAAAATAAGTTAAAGTGGTTAAAGTTTCTTGAGATTTCGCTTGGGAGAAGAAAATTTCCAAGATTCGATACGAATCTACGAAGCGGTGAATAGATTCGCTCATCTCTACTACTAAGTAATGGAATGGAAGGAGAACAAATCCTTACCAGAAATCTGCACTTGAGTCGGTAACATTCCCTCTGTGCAGTAATCACTCGTAGAGCAGCCGGTACCTACCTGCAGTCCTTGGCTGTGGCACCTCTCACTATACGGTTAATTTGTGAGTCTGTCTGTGAATTCACTTCTGATTGATAGTACCTGGGCCGGTCACAGGCTACCAATCAAATTTTAAACAAAGCTGAATGCAGGTGTATGATGAGAGCGCCGGTCCCCGAGCCTCGCCGAGGATGTGCCATTCAAAGCACATTCTGCAGGGAAATTGCCAGACACTATACAAGTCTCACTGAGCTGTAAGAGGAACCTCCACACGGTGCAAGCGCAGTTTAAAAAAGAGGCGAAGACGCTGTGGATGGCGGCAAATAAATAGTGATCTGGGGAAGTCAACAGCACCTCATATGGAGCAGTGTATGGCATTTATTACTCTACGTGGACCGTACTTACAGCCATCTAAGGCTACATTCACATTTGTGTGTTGTTTTCAGGCAGAGGATCTCAATACCAGAAAAAAAAAAAAAGTTTCCGTTTAGTCCTCCTGCATTCTGAATGGAAAGAGATCCGTTCAGGATGCATCAGGATGTAAGTCAATGTGACGATCCGCTTTTTATGGATCTAAAAAACAAGGTCTGTCACCCCATTGACTTTCAATGTATTTAGTAGAGATGAGTGAACCAAACTTTGCAGTTGGGGGTTCCCAGACCGATCCCGGACTTTTTCACTAAAGTTCGGGTTCGGTGTTTCGGGGTGATTTTATTATTTTTCCGTTATAACGGAAAATAATAGCATTGTTAAGACCGATTGCTAAATAAAACGGCCAATTGAGGGGTTAAAAATTATAATAATAAATAATAATAAAAACTCACCTCATCCATTGATCGCGCAGCCCATGCGGTATCCTCTTCTTTCGTCTTTCTGCAGGACCTGCAAAAGGACCTGCATGACGTCAGCAGTGCTCATCACTTGGTAATGCGGTGACGTCATCGCAGGTCCTGCAGAATGAAGATAGAAGGTCCTTCCTATCTTTTACCTTCTACTCTTCATTCTGCAGGACCTGCGATGACATCACCGCACTTACCACGTGGTGAGCGTGGTGACGTCATCGCAGGTCCTTTTGCAGGTCCTGCAGAAAGAAGAAAGAAGAGGATACCGGCTGCTCGATCAAGTGAATGAGGTTGAGTTTTTATTTTTTTTTTAACCCCTGAATGGCCATTTTATTTAGCATTCTGTCTTAAGAATGCTATTATTTTATTATGTAACCATGTTATAATGGAAAATAATAAAGTGAAAGTGAAGTTCGGGTCCCTATTGACTTAAATGGGATCCAGGTTCGGGGTGAAGTTCAGGTCAAGTTCGGGTCCTGAACTTTGACCTGAAGTTCGGCCAAAACCTGAAATTCCATGTGTTCGCTCATCCCTAGTATTTAGTGATGGATACGTTTCTTCTGTTTTAATTTCACACAACCGCATCCTAACGGAACGGACGCATCCTGACGTGCAAAATCAAAAAGGATCTGTTTTATTCCGGCATTGACATTCTCTGCCGGATCTCATTACTGAAATTAACAACGCACATGTGAAAGTAGCCTTAGGCCTTGTTCACACAACTGTATTTTGGATCTGTGTCCAATTCTCATTTTTGGAAGATTGCACATGGACCAATTCATTTTTATAGGTCCACAAAAAAAAAAAAAAAAAAAAGGAAGAGCAGATGTCATCCGTGTTCTGTCCGAATCCGTATGTCTGTCCCAAAAATGAGAAAACATGTCCCATTCTTCATTTCTATTAATGGAATGGAGAAAAATGTGGATTGCACGCTGAAGGTAACTGTATTTTGCAGATCTGTGTTTGTGGACCGCAAAACAGATACAGTTGTGTGCATGCAGTGTTACTGAAATGTTATGAGGACGCTCTTTTCACGGAGAGTTATTTCTTCCAGTCCCCTATAGTTAGGGCACATTCAGTGTGGAAGGAGATGGAAATGAGACACTTCTGGCATCAGCTTACCTTCTGTAGGCATAAAAAATTAAAATTCGATATCTGCCCTAAACTTCTTACCCCCAATATCTGCCCTTGGGGGGGGGGAGTCATACATGAGAGATTTTCAGACTATTACGGCTAAGACCAATGGGTCTCCCACAAAAAATTTTATTCTCTGACCTGCTAGAAAGGTACATGATGTAATGTGTAGTTTAGTGTCATTTTCTTACCAGTGTCTTGTAATTGTGAGTTATATCTCCCTGATGCTTCTCATCAATGGTCATGTGACCAGGAATCAAGACTCACCAGATAACACAGCATCTTATGTGTGGACAGGAAGTCTATTTCTCTGTGCATTCCTAAGGGAGCCTCACTCTGAGTCTCATAGGAATGAATAGAGAAGTAACTGGTTTTCTGTCCTGGGTCAGTTGGAGATCAGAGAGCTGGTCACATGACCCAGCTACAATTAGAAGAGAGAGGATAGCTCTTAGATACAGTCACTGATGAAAAGATTACATTCACTACAGATTACATCATGCACCTTTCTAACAGGTCAGAGAAGAAATTTTTTGCGGGAGTTCTATTTTAATAGAAGATGAGACCCTTTTAATGGTCGAGCGCTTGCGCCTCAGGGTTGATGAAAAAATGTCCATAAATGTCTATAATTTTATAAATCAACCGATCGAGTCTCATTTATACAGAGAACACTCTCCTGTTCCTGTGAAATTATGTCCCAGTCAATCTTCTCACAACCCCCAAAATGGCCTCTGACTGATAGAACAGCTTCCTGGCATTTATTAACCGTCCTGCAAAGACTCCGGGCAGAACGGGCGGAAAACACAAAATAAATGAGACCTTTTTTTCTAATATTTGAAGCTGCCAAAACTATGATTAATGTCAGAAAGATCTTGAAACTTTTTGATTAAAGTCCATTTAAGAGCAGATATTGTTCCTGCTGCCAACGGGAAAACATGTGCTCTGCTTTCTACGGCACAATCTGATGTGTGAAGAATGACCATCAGGTCGGACATTAACGCCGCGGAAAGCTTCGCTCTCACTTTCACTCAGGCCGCCACGTGGCCGTCCGAGCCGGAATCATTTTAGGTCCTGTTTGACTATATGCATACACTGCCATTACGGTCTACAAGGAAACAGACACTGCGCTGTGTAAATCTCATGCATCTAAAGGATCTCCCACAATACAATGTTCTTGTGATAATAAAGATAGAAGCAACAATTTCTCTTTGGAGGGGTTTTCGGGGTTTTGACCTTTCCTTGAGATATAAGATCGGCACAGGTCCAACTCTCAGTACCACACCAATCAGCTGATAGCATAGCCCTCTGGACACCAAAGTCATGCACAGTTCCATCCATTGTGTACTGGCCAAGCCTGGTTACTGCAGTTCAGTCCCCCCATAAAGTGAATGGGGGGGAATGGCCACCATACATCACTGTGCCTGTACCGGTGGGTTGATTGGTGGTGGTTTCAGGAGTGAGACCTTCACCAATCTGATATTCCTAAGCCTAGGTCACCTATATGAAAGTCCAAGAAAAACTTTCTAAAGAGAACGCATCACTTTCGATCTTTAGTTTCGGAATTTATTGCACACAGCAGCCTAATAATCATTTTACCTCTTTTCTTGACACAAAATAGTTTCCATTCCCAAGCCCATAGTGGTTTCCACCATTTTCTGGACACATAAAACCTGAATTACAGGGAAAATTTCAAAAAGTTAGGGATGTGTCCTTAGTATGAGTGATATGTCATCCCTATGGAAGTAAGGAGCAGCTATCTTGGAACCAATTGTGTTCAATTACTGATTTTTTCTCATTTTAGGGCCATGCAACTTGAAATGGAATGGGAAAGACTTTGGATGTTTTTTTTTTTTTTTTGCAGACACAGTGTCACTATTGAATTGATCATGGCTGTGTCTGCTCAGACCTATACATGTGGATTCTACATTTCTAGATGTGACCCTTTTTATAGGTCACCAATAGTTCAGTCTTGGAGAACCCCTTTAACTTAAGAAATAATATTTTTTCTCTCTTGACCTGAGCAGGACCAGTATTATGTATGAAGAACCTACTGGGCATTAAAGGAGCTTTCAGGGATTCAGATATTGACGGCCAGTCTTCTAGTTAGGTCATCAGTATGAGATCTGCATAGCTCGACACCCCTGTCAATCAGCTGTTTTAAGAAGCCAAGGAGCCCCCTTTACCAAGCACAACCCCATCCATTAGATAGTGGTCGCGCTTGGTATTTCAGCCCAGGTCCCCTTCATGTAGATGAGACTGGGCTAAGCCTAGGCCATGTGACAGAAGAATGTGACCTCAAATGGCCTAGGAAGAGGAGTCCTGCAGCCTCTTCTTCCAGCTGATCCCTACCAATCTGTCCTGAGGATAGGCCATCAATATCAAAATCCATAGAAATTACTTACATGCTAAGTAGGTTCTTCATACTCAACCTTGGTCCTGCTTGGGTATAGACAGAAACAATATTATTTCCTCAGTTCCCCAGGACTGAGCTATTGATCTGCTACCCTTAGGATAGATCATTAATTTCAGATCTATGGGGGTCCAACCCTAAGCAGCTCTGCCGACCAGCTGTTTTGCAGAAGCTCCATTGCTCGAAACAGGCACCAAAATTACACAGATTTGTCCACTATGTGGGACTGTTCCTGTTCCCGTGAACAACATATTCACTGGATTGGGAAGACAGGCGTTCCCAATTCTTCAATCTGCCATTGACCATTCAGGTGTGGATAGAATTAGAGATGGCTCTTTTCATTCTAATCCATTGGATTTATGGTTACAGCTTGGACATTCATGTGAGCCCTAGAAGCATGGGCGGATTGGCCATAGACCCTTCAGGGAAATTTCCCAGCGGGCAGGTGCATAGGAGGTCCACCCAAGCCCTCCTCGCAGCCGCAAACTGACGTACATAATCTGATTCTCTCCTACTCACCTGGCCAGCAGCCCTCCTGAATTCAAGTATGTCATCGTCCTCAGGAAAGCTATACAGTTGAATAGTGTCCACCCCTGCCTAGAAGAACTGTAGAAAAGTTGTAATTGTGCCGTGACCAGCAACCATTGACTCCAATGAGAATCTGTTGGGCACATATGGTAAGACTTTGGTGAAATGTGGTACCAGAGGTTCCTGAGATATGGAAATCCCCAACCAGTGCTGATGGGGACAGGCTGATTACTGAACACCACAGCCCTTTTACTGTAGGAGTTAATGAGTGCCCTGTTTACAGTCATCCATTGACTTCTAACATGTCATTGAGATAACTACAAGTAGAAATCCCCTTTAAGCAAAGACAAGATGTTACCTTCTGAATACATCTGACCCCATCATGTTCTATTATTATGTAGCGCTGCCATTATTCATAAAACCAGTTGCCTTTGTCAACTTTCAAAGTGTCCGTGACCTATTACAAGTAACAGACTCAATAGATCCTTGCATTTCTATACCGTCCTCCGATGCTTGCTTTTTACTGCCAACCGCAGTCTTCTACTTTTTTTTCTTCCTGTGCTCCTTTTTCTGAATTATAAGTAATTAATTCCCTCAAGGAATTGTCAAGCAGCATATCATACAATTACAGTGAAAAGTCTCTACGTAACAGTATCTTAGTGTCAAACTCATTATTTAACAGAAGGATTGAACTCCTTCCCCGCGCTCCAAGGCGTTGTTTGGCCCGATGTATCCAACATTCATATTCAAAGATAAAGAAAATTTGGATGAGAATGAATCGGACACAAAGACGTTGATTGTTTTTCCTTCAAAAACCTAAAGCATTTCCATTTCACAAGGAGACATTGAATACTCGCTGGTTATTTTCCATACAGACAAATCTTCTGTTCTCCTCCAGATCTTCAGCTTTAGCATCTAAGACGTAGGTTCTAATTAGGAGATGTTTCCCCAGACAGGTAAAATTTTTGGATTTAGTTGGAATTAACATCTTTTCTTTGGAAACTTTTTTTTTATATTGTTAAATCAAAACCTCTCGGCAATCATTTTCAAATGTCAGCAACTTTATTAAAAATGTATCTCTCAGCTTGCTCGGCTTCATCCAGAGATGGACACAGGAACGTCAGAATAACTCTTCTGAAAGACTGGCGCCCAGAGAGTCATCAATTCCGTCTTTCATTATGTTGAACCCTATGAGTTGAGATAATAAAAACTTGAGGCTATTGTGAAGGGTTTGTCATCTTCAGTGTTTTTTTTTCCTTTTTTTATTATTTTTGCAAGAACTTCAGTCATTGTCGTTTTCTTTCCTCTGGTTCTTTTCATAGACCACTCAAAAACAATGACATTCAAGCATATTTAAAGTCAACACTATGAGCCGAGTTGCGGTCTCCCAAGTATCAGCACTTTTATTAATAGTTACCGACCGTCTCTCGTGACTGGAAGACTAAGTGTAAACGGCATTTTTATTGAGTTTAATAAAATTTTCAGGCTATATTCCTAAGTAGACTCTTCAGAAAGACAACATTTTCTAATTCTACCGGGATGATTGGATATTAAAGAGGCTTCTTTTTGCTTACAACGGCATTTTTTGTTATTTTTATTTGAACTGTTAAGTGCTTACACCGGGTTTATTATGGATATTTCTGTTCAGTTGTGAAAGGTGTTTGGAAAATTATGGAAATTGCAGATATTACAAGATGTAATGCTTGTTATTTCTAAGGACAAAATGGCAGAGGTTTGCGGCAAAATGATGAATATAATAAGCGCTAATTCCAATCTATTCACTAATTGGTGAGTAGAGCTGATAGTGCTCATATACTGTAGTTAAGCCTTGTTCAAATAAAGTAGACAGTCCTATGCTTAGTTCATATATGGCCACAAATGGGATTGGGGCTGATCTGTAGCTACATTATTTACAGGGAGAGACTGGGAGGCAGTACTATCTGTACCTACATCATTTACAGGGAGAGACAGGGAGGCAGTCCTATCTATATTTACATCATTTACAAGGAGATACAGGGAGGCAGTACTATCTGTACCTACATTATTTACAGGAAAAGACAGGGAGGCAGTACTGTCTATACCTACATCATTTACAGGAAGAGACAGGGAGGCAGTACTATCTAATTCTACATCATTTACAGGGAGAGACAGGGAGGCAGTACTATCTGTACCTGCATCATTTACAGTGAGAGACAGGGAGGCAGTACTATCTGTACCTGCATCATTTACAGGAAGAGACAGGGAGGCAGTACTATCTGTACCTGCATCATTTACAGGGAGAGACAGGGAGGCAGTACTATCTGTACCTGCATCATTTACAGGAAAAGACAGGGAGGCAGTACTATCTGTAACTACATCATTTACAAGAGACAAGTATATAATATGTACAATAACATATTTATTTTATAGAAAAGAGAAGTACAGCTTCATCAGAGTAACTGATACTCAGGTAGAGTCTGGATATATATAATAAAGGACCACTCTGGTACTTCAGTCTGCTTTCTAAAAAGGATTCCTTAAGAATAACTTAATTTGTAATACGGTATTTATTGATATTTTATGAGTGGAACGTTCGGGCTTGTTACTTGCTGTAATTGTGTTTCTGTGATATTTATAATCAGATGTCTTGTTAGTGGTGATTGGGATTCTAGGGGCATGAAAAACTTTGACTATGACCTTTGCACTTTCCTGTACATGGTCTGCTGTGTCCCCATGACATATTGTTACAAGAATACATATGACACTTATCTATTCACTAGAGGTGCTCCAGAATAAGCCGCATAGTAGAGTTCCAAGCAGGATTACTATGCCAGAGTATACACTAGGTGGTCGGTAACCATACGTATTACATATATATATTAAATATTAGAATTAAATATTAGATTAAAATATTATTTATTAAGAAAATGTATGACTGCCTTCTGTTTAACTTATCTCCTTATATTATAAAAATAAGTTTCTGTCTGTCCGTCTGTTCTCTATGCGCAACCAAACTACTGGACCGATTTTCACCGAAATTCGCCACACAGGTACATGAGGTGTCCGGGAAGGTTTTAGATCAGGTCTCAGCTCTCTAGGACGTACCGTTCCCGAGATATTCCCAAAATATGACCTCCATTAGTCAATATTAGCCTGGGAGCATTTCACTTCAAATCCCAACTGCCATTCTCTCCACATACACACCAGTTTCCATAACAACCCAGCCAGGTAATTAGCAGCCAGCTGAGGAGCTCATGTAAATAACAACCAAGCCATTTCTTTTCACTGCTTTAAAGGGGCAGAGCGACTGTGGATGACATTGTTAAAGGGGTATTCCGGTTACCATAAATATAACTTATGTTTTAGACTAATTTTAGACTCAGACCGTTCAGTAGTAATAAAAGATGTTTTCTTCCACTGCTACTCATGGCGTGTCCTCATAAATTACCAAGGCATCGACCTGTAATTCAGGCCACCCTGAAAAGAAGGACTTAAAACCCCCGCCCCAGGTCTCGCTAAGTCACACCCCCGACTCGATCAGGCTATGCCCCCTCCCACTCCGCAGCCAATGGAATTGAAAAAATGAAGGTAAAAATCAATTTCTGTCAGCTGCATTGACTTACTCTCTGCAACGACACACAGAAACATTAAATGAAATAGATGAAATATACCCAGGCGAAGCCGGGTCCTTCCGCTAGTTACATATAGATATTACTAACAATGACATAATACTTTAGTATATTGAGAGTATTATGTAAACAGCTCATTATCGTTTTCTGTGGCGGTCAGTGCCTCTTGTAATGTTTTTATAGTTATTTTAGGCGGTTAATTAGGGTTTTGTGATTTGTAATATTAATACAATTATTAATTAGTAAGTATATTTGGAGCATTATCATTTTTTAGGTGGTCTAAGCGAAAATATAGATTTCATATGAAGTGTAGAGTGTCTTGACATTAGGAGGGTGTATCTAATATATAGGTGTGCATTATTAAAATTCTGCTACTCACAGAACTTTATAAACCGGTCATATTCCTCGTCACTAAAGAAATTGAATCATATAAGTAACTTATTGTAATTGTTCTAGTACGCAACCAGCGATGACAGGAGATGTAATACTGTACACCTGCAATGCTTTGTATCAACATGAATCAGTTTTGCCTGCCATCTGTACAGAGCATTTACATACAAGGTTGACATGAATTTGATGATTTCAGGAAACAGATGTTTATGGTATATGTCAAATAATCTTGAAAATTTACATCAATCTTAGATGGAATTTCAGAATCTGTTTACAGGATGAGGAAAAATAGCGAAAAATATTGAAATGGTGTAAACTAGAACTACAGACTGTCCATGATAAAACAGGGATGGGTAGATATAATCTTTTAATAAATTCTGTAATAAATTCTAACTACTACATAACTAATACATAACTAGTACATAGGAGGCAGTTATATTCTTGCACAAAGGGGGCATTATTATAATAGTCATAGTGTTATACATAGGAGCCGTATTAGAGTAGTTATATTCTTGTACATAGGAGCAGTATTACAAGTTTAT
>ONZH01004305.1:0-12540 GCA_900303285.1 Rhinella marina
AGAATCAGGGTAATAATTACTGAGTTTTGTTCGGCAGTTAACCCTTGCTTTATTCTCAGAATAAAATTGATTTATATGGAAAATCTGTCCAAAAAAGTGAAATTCTGAAATTTTGGCTACATTTTCCTTTTAATTCTTGTGGAACACCTAAAGGGATAATAACGTTTGTAAAATCAGTTTTGAATACCTTGAGGGGTGTAGTTTCTAAAATGGGGTCATTTTTGGGTGGTTTCTATGATGGAAGCCTCACAAAGTGACTTCAAACCTGGACTGGTCCTTAAAAAGTGGGTTTTGGAAATTTAGTGAAAAATTTCAAGATTTGCTTCTAAATTTCTAAGCCTTCTAACGTCCCAAAAAAATAAAATGTAATTTTCAAAGTGATCCAAACCTGAAGTAGACACATGGGGAATGTAAAGTCATAACTATTTTTGGAGGCATTACTATGTATTTTAAAAGTAGAGAAATTGACATTTGGAAATTTGCAATTTTTTTCTAAATTTTTGGTAAATTTGGTATTTTTTTTATAAATAAGAATGAAATATTTTGACTCAAATTTACCACTGTCATGAAGTACAATATGTGACGAGAAAACAATCTCAGAATGGCCTGGATAAGTAAAAGCATTCTAAAGTTATCACCACATAAAGTGAGACATGTCAGATTTGCTAAAAATGGCCTGGTCCTTAAGGTGAAAAATGGCTGGGTCCTTAATGGGTTTTAATGATATCTTATCATCTTATGACAATATGTTAGTTTATCCCTATTACCTAATGACTACTTATACTATACCTAATGATACTGTAAATATTTTAATATACAACACCTTAGCATTGTTTCTGTTCTATCTTTTAGATTGCATGATTTTCGCTGGATTAGATAAACACATCTAATCCAACACAATTCTTTGTGTTATAATTAGTGATCGAGCACTAATGTGCTCGTATGCTCGGGTCCTCTGGCCGAGCACTCAGGGGTGCTCGAGTGCTCGGCATAATTGAAGTCTATGGGAGTAAACCAGGGACCCCCTGCTCAGAAGAGTGGGGGGTGCCTGGTTTACACAAGTGCCCCAAATAAAAAACCAAAACACACAGACATACTTACTTTCCCTGGCAGCTCTCGACCTGCTCCAGCAGTAAGATGGCGCGCAGCGTGGTAATTTTTATCACAGCGCCACCTGCTGGATGGGAGGAGGGAGCTGCCAGGGAAAGGTAAGGACGGATCCGTCATGACACCAATGCAAGTCAATGGGGACGGATCCGTTTACTAGTGTGTCACACCAGTGTGTTGACTTGCATTGGGGTCATGACGGATCCATCTAGGGGACTCGAGCTTTGCGCTCGAGTACACTCATTGTTCGGCCGAACACCGAGTGCATCCGAGCGTAGGCATGCTCGGCCGAACAGCGAGTTTGGCCAAGCATGCTCGCTCAACACTAGTTTATATGCTTTATGCTATATATGCTATAATGCTTTACAAATTTAGAAAATACATTCAAATATTAAATGAAATCCTTGTGGTTTTAGTATTATTATTGCTAGAAGTATTACTAATATAGCTTTTAAGAACACACAATAATATGTTAGGGTCTATAGAAAGGAATAACACTGCATGTAACTAAAGTAGTTTATTGAATATATTTTGCATTCTTTGTAACTAAAGTAGTTTATTGAATATATTTTGCATTCTTTTTATGTTAAATATCATTTGAGAAAAAATGATTGCCCTTTATTGAACACATTGTTACATATTAATAGTTCCCAGAATATTGCTCCAAGATAGAGGAAGTCTAAGGACAAAAGGTATTCTACATTATCTAAAATCAATGTTTGAGCATTATATTAAGTGCAATACTAAACCTATTGATTGATACATATTTTAATATATACAGTGTTCCGCTGATGCATAGCAATGTTAAAATGTGAATTATATTGCTGTGATAAATCAGAGAGAACATTAAAAAATATATAAGTCATATTATGTAGTTATCAGTTTCAGTAATAGTCTAACTTCATTTTTTTTTAAGAAAGTGGATCCTAGTGAGTGACTCAGAACACAACCATGAATGACTACCTATGGCCAAATATCTTATGAAATGGGACTGTATTCTTTTGCAAAATGTTTTTGTACTCACAGCTATAAGGAGGCTTCAGGTGCAGTATGATGTATGAAATAGCAGGGATTGGCTGGCCAGATCAGATGACCTGGGAATATAAGAATCTGGTCCCGCGCTGCTCGCGTCATACGCCGTCTGCATGAGATTAGGGATAGAGCTGCTGTCTGTCAGGGAGAGTGCTAGGGCCTAACTTTAGATGATGGTTAGGCAGGAATCACCCACAAAGAACCCAACAGCCCTTCTAAGGGCTACAAGCACTTTTTTTTTTTTTGGTCTCCTCCTGGCTGCTGGCTGGGACTTGTACTGCAGCTACCGCCATCTTGGCTGCACACTGTTAGGGCGTGAAATTAGAATGTGGTTAGGCAGGAATCATCCACAAATAACCCAACACTCCTTCTAAGGGCTACAACAACATTTTTTTTGGCCCCCTCCTGCCCTGGGACTTGTAGTGCAGCTACCGCAATCTTGGCTGCACGCTGGTTGCACTGGTGGTAGAAGGGACACACGTGGTTCACACAGACCCAAAAGAAATTGCCCCAAGTCCTCTCAATACTCATTTTTGCTGCTTTTTATTTAGTGTGCTGTACAGTAGCGTCAGTATAGGGAATATGTTTTTTCTCAGTTATATGTATTACAGTCCAGTGAAAAATGGAGTGGTTTGTGGCAAAGTAGATGCCATTTAAAGACTACGTTTTTTCTCAGATATATGTACTACAACCCAGTGAAAAATAGAATGGTTTGCGGTAAAATAGCCGCCATTTAAAGACTACGTTTTTTTCTCAGTTATATGTACTACAGTCCAGTGAACAATTCTCTAGTGTGCTGTACAGCAGCGTCAGTCTATAAAATACGTATTTTCTCTCAGTTATATGTATTACAGTCCAGTGAAAAATGGAGTGCTTTGCGGTAAAATAGCCGCCATTTAAAGACTACGTTTTTTTCTCAGTTATATGTACTACAGTCCAGTGAACAATTCTCTAGTGTGCTGTACAGCAGCGTCAGTCTATAAAATACGTATTTTCTCTCAGTTATATGTATTACAGTCCAGTGAAAAATGGAGTGCTTTGCGGTAAAATAGCCGCCATTTAAAGACTACGTTTTTTTCTCAGTTATATGTACTACAGTCCAGTGAACAATTCTCTAGTGTGCTGTACAGCAGCGTCAGTCTATAAAATACGTATTTTCTCTCAGTTATATGTATTACAGTCCAGTGAAAAATGGAGTGCTTTGCGGTAAAATAGCCGCCATTTAAAGACTACGTTTTTTTCTCAGTTATATGTACTACAGTCCAGTGAACAATTCTCTAGTGTGCTGTACAGCAGCGTCAGTCTATAAAATACGTATTTTCTCTCAGTTATATGTATTACAGTCCAGTGAAAAATGGAGTGCTTTGCGGTAAAATAGCCGCCATTTAAAGACTACGTTTTTTTCTCAGTTATATGTACTACAGTCCAGTGAACAATTCTCTAGTGTGCTGCACAGCAGCGTCAGTCTATAAAATACGTATTTTCTCTCAGTTATATGTATTACAGTCCAGTGAAAAATGGAGTGCTTTGCGGTAAAATAGCCGCCATTTAAAGACTACGTTTTTTTCTCAGTTATATGTACTACAGTCCAGTGAACAATTCTCTAGTGTGCTGCACAGCAGCGTCAGTCTATAAAATACGTATTTTCTCTCAGTTATATGTATTACAGTCCAGTGAAAAATGGAGTGCTTTGCGGTAAAATAGCCGCCATTTAAAGACTACGTTTTTTTCTCAGTTATATGTACTACAGTCCAGTGAACAATTCTCTAGTGTGCTGTACAGCAGCGTCAGTCTATAAAATACGTATTTTCTCTCAGTTATATGTATTACAGTCCAGTGAAAAATGGAGTGCTTTGCGGTAAAATAGCCGCCATTTAAAGACTACGTTTTTTTCTCAGTTATATGTACTACAGTCCAGTGAACAATTCTCTAGTGTGCTGTACAGCAGCGTCAGTCTATAAAATACGTATTTTCTCTCAGTTATATGTATTACAGTCCAGTGAAAAATGGAGTGCTTTGCGGTAAAATAGCCGCCATTTAAAGACTACGTTTTTTTCTCAGTTATATGTACTACAGTCCAGTGAACAATTCTCTAGTGTGCTGTACAGCAGCGTCAGTCTATAAAATACGTATTTTCTCTCAGTTATATGTATTACAGTCCAGTGAAAAATGGAGTGCTTTGCGGTAAAATAGCCGCCATTTAAAGACTACGTTTTTTTCTCAGTTATATGTACTACAGTCCAGTGAACAATTCTCTAGTGTGCTGTACAGCAGCGTCAGTCTATAAAATACGTATTTTCTCTCAGTTATATGTATTACAGTCCAGTGAAAAATGGAGTGCTTTGCGGTAAAATAGCCGCCATTTAAAGACTACGTTTTTTTCTCAGTTATATGTACTACAGTCCAGTGAACAATTCTCTAGTGTGCTGTACAGCAGCGTCAGTCTATAAAATACGTATTTTCTCTCAGTTATATGTATTACAGTCCAGTGAAAAATGGAGTGCTTTGCGGTAAAATAGCCGCCATTTAAAGACTACGTTTTTTTCTCAGTTATATGTACTACAGTCCAGTGAACAATTCTCTAGTGTGCTGTACAGCAGCGTCAGTCTATAAAATACGTATTTTCTCTCAGTTATATGTATTACAGTCCAGTGAAAAATGGAGTGCTTTGCGGTAAAATAGCCGCCATTTAAAGACTACGTTTTTTTCTCAGTTATATGTACTACAGTCCAGTGAACAATTCTCTAGTGTGCTGTACAGCAGCGTCAGTCTATAAAATACGTATTTTCTCTCAGTTATATGTATTACAGTCCAGTGAAAAATGGAGTGCTTTGCGGTAAAATAGCCGCCATTTAAAGACTACGTTTTTTTCTCAGTTATATGTACTACAGTCCAGTGAACAATTCTCTAGTGTGCTGTACAGCAGCGTCAGTCTATAAAATACGTATTTTCTCTCAGTTATATGTATTACAGTCCAGTGAAAAATGGAGTGCTTTGCGGTAAAATAGCCGCCATTTAAAGACTACGTTTTTTTCTCAGTTATATGTACTACAGTCCAGTGAACAATTCTCTAGTGTGCTGTACAGCAGCGTCAGTCTATAAAATACGTATTTTCTCTCAGTTATATGTATTACAGTCCAGTGAAAAATGGAGTGCTTTGCGGTAAAATAGCCGCCATTTAAAGACTACGTTTTTTTCTCAGTTATATGTACTACAGTCCAGTGAACAATTCTCTAGTGTGCTGCACAGCAGCGTCAGTCTATAAAATACGTATTTTCTCTCAGTTATATGTATTACAGTCCAGTGAAAAATGGAGTGCTTTGCGGTAAAATAGCCGCCATTTAAAGACTACGTTTTTTTCTCAGTTATATGTACTACAGTCCAGTGAACAATTCTCTAGTGTGCTGTACAGCAGCGTCAGTCTATAAAATACGTATTTTCTCTCAGTTATATGTATTACAGTCCAGTGAAAAATGGAGTGCTTTGCGGTAAAATAGCCGCCATTTAAAGACTACGTTTTTTTCTCAGTTATATGTACTACAGTCCAGTGAACAATTCTCTAGTGTGCTGTACAGCAGCGTCAGTCTATAAAATACGTATTTTCTCTCAGTTATATGTATTACAGTCCAGTGAAAAATGGAGTGCTTTGCGGTAAAATAGCCGCCATTTAAAGACTACGTTTTTTTCTCAGTTATATGTACTACAGTCCAGTGAACAATTCTCTAGTGTGCTGTACAGCAGCGTCAGTCTATAAAATACGTATTTTCTCTCAGTTATATGTATTACAGTCCAGTGAAAAATGGAGTGCTTTGCGGTAAAATAGCCGCCATTTAAAGACTACGTTTTTTTCTCAGTTATATGTACTACAGTCCAGTGAACAATTCTGTAGTGTGCTGTACAGCAGCGTCAGTCTATAAAATACGTATTTTCTCTCAGTTATATGTATTACAGTCCAGTGAAAAATGGAGTGGTTTGCGGTAAAATAGCCGCCATTTAAAGACTACGTTTTTTTTCTCAGTTATATGTACTACAGTCCAGTGAACAATTCTGTAGTGTGCTGTACAGCAGCGTCAGTCTATAAAAATTTTTCTCAGTTATATGTATTACAGTCAGTGAAAAATGGAGTGGTTTTAAAGCCGCCATTTAAAGACTACGTTTTTTTCAGTCAGTAGTCCAGTGAAGTGCGTCAGTCTATAAAATACGTATTTTCTCATATGTATTACAGTCCAGTGAAAAAAATTTATATTTTTTTTTCTCAGTTATATGTACTACAGTCCAGTGAACATTCTCTAGTTTGCACAGCAGCGTCAGTCTCTAAAAATACGTATTTCTCTCAATTATATGTATTACAGTCCAGTGAAAAATGGAGTGGTTTGCGGTAAAATAGCCGCCATTTAAAGACTACGTTTTTTTCTCAGTTATATGTACTACAGTCCAGTGAACAATTCTCTAGTGTGCTGTACAGCAGCGTCAGTCTATAAAATACGTATTTTCTCTCAGTTATATGTATTACAGTCCAGTGAAAAATGGAGTGCTTTGCGGTAAAATAGCCGCCATTTAAAGACTACGTTTTTTTCTCAGTTATATGTACTACAGTCCAGTGAACAATTCTCTAGTGTGCTGTACAGCAGCGTCAGTCTATAAAATACGTATTTTCTCTCAGTTATATGTATTACAGTCCAGTGAAAAATGGAGTGTTTTGCGGTAAAATAGCCGCCATTTAAAGACTACGTTTTTTTCTCAGTTATATGTACTACAGTCCAGTGAACAATTCTCTAGTGTGCTGTACAGCAGCGTCAGTCTATAAAATACGTATTTTCTCTCAGTTATATGTATTACAGTCCAGTGAAAAATGGAGTGCTTTGCGGTAAAATAGCCGCCATTTAAAGACTACGTTTTTTTCTCAGTTATATGTACTACAGTCCAGTGAACAATTCTCTAGTGTGCTGTACAGCAGCGTCAGTCTATAAAATACGTATTTTCTCTCAGTTATATGTATTACAGTCCAGTGAAAAATGGAGTGTTTTGCGGTAAAATAGCCGCCATTTAAAGACTACGTTTTTTTCTCAGTTATATGTACTACAGTCCAGTGAACAATTCTCTAGTGTGCTGTACAGCAGCGTCAGTCTATAAAATACGTATTTTCTCTCAGTTATATGTATTACAGTCCAGTGAAAAATGGAGTGCTTTTGCGGTAAAATAGCCGCCATTTAAAGACTACGTTTTTTTCTCAGTTATATGTACTACAGTCCAGTGAACAATTCTCTAGTGTGCTGTACAGCAGCGTCAGTCTATAAAATACGTATTTTCTCTCAGTTATATGTATTACAGTCCAGTGAAAAATGGAGTGCTTTGCGGTAAAATAGCCGCCATTTAAAGACTACGTTTTTTTCTCAGTTATATGAACTACAGTCCAGTGAACAATTCTCTAGTGTGCTGCACAGCAGCGTCAGTCTATAAAATACGTATTTTCTCTCAGTTATATGTATTACAATCCAGTGAAAAATGGAGTGCTTTGTGGTAAAATAGCCGCCATATAAAGACTACGTTTTTTTCTCAGTTATATGTGCTACAGTCCAGTGAACAATTCTCTAGTGTGCTGCACAGCAGCGTCAGTCTATAAAATACGTATTTTCTCTCAGTTATATGTATTACAGTCCAGTGAAAAATGGAGTGCTTTGCGGCAAAATAGCCGCCATTTAAAGACTACGTTTTTTTTTCAGTTATATGTACTACAGTCCAGTGAACAATTCTCTAGTGTGCTGTACAGCAGCGTCAGTCTATAAAATACGTATTTTCTCTCAGTTATATGTATTTACAGTCCAGTGAAAAATGGAGTGCTTTTGCGGTAAAATAGCCGCCATTTAAAGACTACGTTTTTTTCTCAGTTATATGTACTACAGTCCAGTGAACAATTCTCTAGTGTGCTGCACAGCAGCGTCAGTCTATAAAATACGTATTTTCTCTCAGTTATATGTATTACAGTCCAGTGAAAAATGGAGTGCTTTGCGGTAAAATAGCCGCCATTTAAAGACTACGTTTTTTTCTCAGTTATATGTACTACAGTCCAGTGAACAATTCTCTAGTGTGCTGTACAGCAGCGTCAGTCTATAAAATACGTATTTTCTCTCAGTTATATGTATTACAGTCCAGTGAAAAATGGAGTGCTTTGCGGTAAAATAGCCGCCATTTAAAGACTACGTTTTTTTCTCAGTTATATGTACTACAGTCCAGTGAACAATTCTCTAGTGTGCTGCACAGCAGCGTCAGTCTATAAAATACGTATTTTCTCTCAGTTATATGTATTACAGTCCAGTGAAAAATGGAGTGCTTTGCGGTAAAATAGCCGCCATTTAAAGACTACGTTTTTTTCTCAGTTATATGTACTACAGTCCAGTGAACAATTCTCTAGTGTGCTGTACAGCAGCGTCAGTCTATAAAATACGTATTTTCTCTCAGTTATATGTATTACAGTCCAGTGAAAAATGGAGTGCTTTGCGGTAAAATAGCCGCCATTTAAAGACTACGTTTTTTTCTCAGTTATATGTACTACAGTCCAGTGAACAATTCTCTAGTGTGCTGTACAGCAGCGTCAGTCTATAAAATACGTATTTTCTCTCAGTTATATGTATTACAGTCCAGTGAAAAATGGAGTGCTTTGCGGTAAAATAGCCGCCATTTAAAGACTACGTTTTTTTCTCAGTTATATGTACTACAGTCCAGTGAACAATTCTCTAGTGTGCTGTACAGCAGCGTCAGTCTATAAAATACGTATTTTCTCTCAGTTATATGTATTACAGTCCAGTGAAAAATGGAGTGCTTTGCGGTAAAATAGCCGCCATTTAAAGACTACGTTTTTTTCTCAGTTATATGTACTACAGTCCAGTGAACAATTCTCTAGTGTGCTGTACAGCAGCGTCAGTCTATAAAATACGTATTTTCTCTCAGTTATATGTATTACAGTCCAGTGAAAAATGGAGTGCTTTGCGGTAAAATAGCCGCCATTTAAAGACTACGTTTTTTTCTCAGTTATATGTACTACAGTCCAGTGAACAATTCTCTAGTGTGCTGTACAGCAGCGTCAGTCTATAAAATACGTATTTTCTCTCAGTTATATGTATTACAGTCCAGTGAAAAATGGAGTGCTTTGCGGTAAAATAGCCGCCATTTAAAGACTACGTTTTTTTCTCAGTTATATGTACTACAGTCCAGTGAACAATTCTCTAGTGTGCTGTACAGCAGCGTCAGTCTATAAAATACGTATTTTCTCTCAGTTATATGTATTACAGTCCAGTGAAAAATGGAGTGCTTTGCGGTAAAATAGCCGCCATTTAAAGACTACGTTTTTTTCTCAGTTATATGTACTACAGTCCAGTGAACAATTCTCTAGTGTGCTGCACAGCAGCGTCAGTCTATAAAATACGTATTTTCTCTCAGTTATATGTATTACAGTCCAGTGAAAAATGGAGTGCTTTGCGGTAAAATAGCCGCCATTTAAAGACTACGTTTTTTTCTCAGTTATATGTACTACAGTCCAGTGAACAATTCTCTAGTGTGCTGTACAGCAGCGTCAGTCTATAAAATACGTATTTTCTCTCAGTTATATGTATTACAGTCCAGTGAAAAATGGAGTGCTTTGCGGTAAAATAGCCGCCATTTAAAGACTACGTTTTTTTCTCAGTTATATGTACTACAGTCCAGTGAACAATTCTCTAGTGTGCTGTACAGCAGCGTCAGTCTATAAAATACGTATTTTCTCTCAGTTATATGTATTACAGTCCAGTGAAAAATGGAGTGCTTTGCGGTAAAATAGCCGCCATTTAAAGACTACGTTTTTTTCTCAGTTATATGTACTACAGTCCAGTGAACAATTCTCTAGTGTGCTGTACAGCAGCGTCAGTCTATAAAATACGTATTTTCTCTCAGTTATATGTATTACAGTCCAGTGAAAAATGGAGTGCTTTGCGGTAAAATAGCCGCCATTTAAAGACTACGTTTTTTTCTCAGTTATATGTACTACAGTCCAGTGAACAATTCTCTAGTGTGCTGTACAGCAGCGTCAGTCTATAAAATACGTATTTTCTCTCAGTTATATGTATTACAGTCCAGTGAAAAATGGAGTGCTTTGCGGTAAAATAGCCGCCATTTAAAGACTACGTTTTTTTCTCAGTTATATGTACTACAGTCCAGTGAACAATTCTCTAGTGTGCTGTACAGCAGCGTCAGTCTATAAAATACGTATTTTCTCTCAGTTATATGTATTACAGTCCAGTGAAAAATGGAGTGCTTTGCGGTAAAATAGCCGCCATTTAAAGACTACGTTTTTTTCTCAGTTATATGTACTACAGTCCAGTGAACAATTCTCTAGTGTGCTGTACAGCAGCGTCAGTCTATAAAATACGTATTTTCTCTCAGTTATATGTATTACAGTCCAGTGAAAAATGGAGTGCTTTGCGGTAAAATAGCCGCCATTTAAAGACTACGTTTTTTTCTCAGTTATATGTACTACAGTCCAGTGAACAATTCTCTAGTGTGCTGTACAGCAGCGTCAGTCTATAAAATACGTATTTTCTCTCAGTTATATGTATTACAGTCCAGTGAAAAATGGAGTGCTTTGCGGTAAAATAGCCGCCATTTAAAGACTACGTTTTTTTCTCAGTTATATGTACTACAGTCCAGTGAACAATTCTCTAGTGTGCTGTACAGCAGCGTCAGTCTATAAAATACGTATTTTCTCTCAGTTATATGTATTACAGTCCAGTGAAAAATGGAGTGCTTTGCGGTAAAATAGCCGCCATTTAAAGACTACGTTTTTTTCTCAGTTATATGTACTACAGTCCAGTGAACAATTCTCTAGTGTGCTGTACAGCAGCGTCAGTCTATAAAATACGTATTTTCTCTCAGTTATATGTATTACAGTCCAGTGAAAAATGGAGTGCTTTGCGGTAAAATAGCCGCCATTTAAAGACTACGTTTTTTTCTCAGTTATATGTACTACAGTCCAGTGAACAATTCTCTAGTGTGCTGTACAGCAGCGTCAGTCTATAAAATACGTATTTTCTCTCAGTTATATGTATTACAGTCCAGTGAAAAATGGAGTGCTTTGCGGTAAAATAGCCGCCATTTAAAGACTACGTTTTTTTCTCAGTTATATGTACTACAGTCCAGTGAACAATTCTCTAGTGTGCTGTACAGCAGCGTCAGTCTATAAAATACGTATTTTCTCTCAGTTATATGTATTACAGTCCAGTGAAAAATGGAGTGCTTTGCGGTAAAATAGCCGCCATTTAAAGACTACGTTTTTTTCTCAGTTATATGTACTACAGTCCAGTGAACAATTCTCTAGTGTGCTGTACAGCAGCGTCAGTCTATAAAATACGTATTTTCTCTCAGTTATATGTATTACAGTCCAGTGAAAAATGGAGTGCTTTGCGGTAAAATAGCCGCCATTTAAAGACTACGTTTTTTTCTCAGTTATATGTACTACAGTCCAGTGAACAATTCTCTAGTGTGCTGTACAGCAGCGTCAGTCTATAAAATACGTATTTTCTCTCAGTTATATGTATTACAGTCCAGTGAAAAATGGAGTGCTTTGCGGTAAAATAGCCGCCATTTAAAGACTACGTTTTTTTCTCAGTTATATGTACTACAGTCCAGTGAACAATTCTCTAGTGTGCTGTACAGCAGCGTCAGTCTATAAAATACGTATTTTCTCTCAGTTATATGTATTACAGTCCAGTGAAAAATGGAGTGCTTTGCGGTAAAATAGCCGCCATTTAAAGACTACGTTTTTTTCTCAGTTATATGTACTACAGTCCAGTGAACAATTCTCTAGTGTGCTGTACAGCAGCGTCAGTCTATAAAATACGTATTTTCTCTCAGTTATATGTATTACAGTCCAGTGAAAAATGGAGTGCTTTGCGGTAAAATAGCCGCCATTTAAAGACTACGTTTTTTTCTCAGTTATATGTACTACAGTCCAGTGAACAATTCTCTAGTGTGCTGTACAGCAGCGTCAGTCTATAAAATACGTATTTTCTCTCAGTTATATGTATTACAGTCCAGTGAAAAATGGAGTGCTTTGCGGTAAAATAGCCGCCATTTAAAGACTACGTTTTTTTCTCAGTTATATGTACTACAGTCCAGTGAACAATTCTCTAGTGTGCTGTACAGCAGCGTCAGTCTATAAAATACGTATTTTCTCTCAGTTATATGTATTACAGTCCAGTGAAAAATGGAGTGCTTTGCGGTAAAATAGCCGCCATTTAAAGACTACGTTTTTTTTCTCAGTTATATGTACTACAGTCCAGTGAACAATTCTCTAGTGTGCTGTACAGCAGCGTCAGTCTATAAAATACGTATTTTCTCTCAGTTATATGTATTACAGTCCAGTGAAAAATG
>ONZH01004306.1:0-62479 GCA_900303285.1 Rhinella marina
GGGGCACTCCTCTGGCTCTTCCAGCGAAACCTCCTTGCCCCAGCCTGCCACCCACAAGGCCCACTCTACAAAACAATTTACCTGGATAGGGGACGTATACGGTATTAACTGAGAAGAATTGATACCATACGGGTTAAAGCAACAGTTTTCCCAAATCCATCTGGCTGTTGTCACCACCACACACACTAGCCCAGGGGGCACTCCTCTGGCTCTTCCAGCGAAACCTCCTTCCCCCCCACATGCCCTCTCTCCAAACAATTTTCCCGGGTAGGGGAACGTATTAGATATTGTACTGATTCTGAATTGCCTCCTGCAATAGATGGGAATTGAACCCAGATCAACTGCTTGGGAAGCAGCTATGCTCACCATTATACCACCAGCAGGCACAGCAACTGATAAGAACAGATAGTAAACTTGATTTTAGCTGCAGTGCCAGCATGAGCAGTGGTGTCACCTGCAGGCGGTGATAAACCTTCGTTGCACCTAGTTGGGTGCTTCCCTAACATGTGATGGGTATTTGCCTCGCCTTTCTTGGTCTGGGTGAGCACAATTGCCATGAGGGTAACCACCAGGCTGTTGCCTGAGGATTTGGGGTAATGGTGGGATTAAGCAGCCTCAGAGGCATCCATGCATGCTGCCCCTGCTGTTTCCTGTCCATTTCCGTGGTGTTTCCATCATTTTCTGAGGTTTCCAGGTTTTCACCCAGCCTTCCCTAGGCAGAGCCTTGGTCCCCCGCAAAAATGCTCGAGTCTCCCATTGACTTCAATGGGGTTCGTTATTCAAAACGAGCACTCGAGCATCAGGAAAAGTTCGACTCGAATAACGAGCACCCGAGCATTTTAGTGCTCGCTCATCTCTAATTCTAATTAATAACCTTCTAAGTGTGCTTAATCCACTAATTATTCCATGTAATTTGCAAACACTGTTAATTCTTGTCAGTTTAAAGACTCTTATTAATTAATGTAACATCAGTTGTGCACAAGACTACAGAACTGGACTTCACCTATAGCAGATACCTTTCCCAAGTCCTAACAGTCTTTCTTGGTACCGTAGATGCTGAACTACACAACAACCAGATGGTCGCAGAAAAACCTATACGAAGTATATATCAACAGATAACAATGTGCTGAAATAAACTCACCTATAGATGACAAGAGCTGAATAATAATAGCCATTGATGAAGGAGATGGGTCACCAGTATAGACAGGAAAGGTAATAACATATAGGTTGGCAGCAGATGAATACTAGTGAATGGAAATGAAGGTATACGGAACTGACTCTGCTAGACTGCCTATTTTCAGGAGGAGATATCGTCCGCACCAGGACAGAATCTATGTGCATGGTGTGCTGTATGGAAACACAGTTGTATGGACACTATTAACGATTCGCTGCGAGTGATGGGCCATAAGCTCTGTAAGCAGTGAACGGTTACACAACTGTGTGGCGGCTTTCTATACGCTGCTCACAGCTGGTATTGTACTATTGCACTTTTGTTAATTTTACTTGTGGATGGCGCACTTTAATTATTTGGTTCATTCACCTTTGTTTCTATATGGGACTCTCTCCCAATTATTTACATTGCCCTAGTCCCCTGATGATTCTTGGGCAATTATATATATTTTGGATGAAACGCGTTGGGACTATTGGGATTGAGATTTAGTAGGGTCTCAGATCAGGGAAGATTAGGTTTAGGAACGGGGACGGAGTAAGGCTACCTTCAAGTGATAGCCCTAAATTTAGGGTTAGTGCAGCCCCTTATTCCTAACGCTCCTGATCATGAGCTATTTTTTGTTAGTGCTTTATTAATGAAAGATAAAATTCTTACAGCTAACACTGGAATTTGCCTTTCCATGGCAGAGATCGTTCAAATGAGTGTCTAGAATCTGGTAAGAATGATTTCTCTGCCTTTTTTATCCTGTGTACAATATTTGTTTTTTGTTTCTATGAATTATTTGTTTGAGGTGTTTCGTGTGGGAATAGATATTTCCCCTTTTTATTAAGGTTGTGAATAAAAGCTATATTTTATAAATTAGTACTGCCCCCCTCCTATTAGTTTTTGCAATCAATGGCGGTTACTGAGGTTTAGAGTAATTTCATCTTTTCCCTCACCTTGGCACACTTGTATTTACATTCCTGTTTATTGACCCTCAGCTGCCTGACCTTACTAGTGCCTGATCTCTATATTGACCCCTTACTGCCGGCCCTTACCTGAGACTGTGTATCGGATTGCTCATACTTTGCCTGCCCTTACCTTGACCTGTTCCTGACTGCAGTTTTGCCTGATCCCTCAGTACTCCACAATGGTGTCTCTGACTCCCATGGGTCAGCTGTCACCCGCATAAAGACTACTCCAGAAGGTAGCAACCTGGTGACTCCCCTGCAGCAAAGTCCAGTCCAGATCACTCTATAGGGGTTAAAGGGTAACTAGCAGGGACTGCCAGCATAATGCCCTTAGGATTAGTCCTAAGTAAAAATATGTTGACGCAATGGTTCCACACCTGCTGCTATGTGAGTCACTATGTCGTCGTCAAGTAGGTTACAAAGTTAATCGCCATAGGTCACATCACAAAAGCTGGTCCAAAGTAGGCAGTGAACAGTGCCTTAATTAATATTGTTACTAGTACTTATGAATATAATTTTTTTTAGGTAAAAAAAAGGTATTCTGGAAAAATAGATGTGCACGGGACCTAACAATGAAAGAAAATGTAAAGTTATGTAAAGGGGTTAATCTAATATATTTTCTAAATCATCAACTCTGTTCAGTTGAGTATATGAAAGTGATTCATTTGTTCTGTATAGTAACTGATGTGGGAGGTGTCAGGTTGACTTCTATTCTCCTCTAATTACTTTTATATAATATAATCTAATGTTTAATGCCTCGAGAAACTATGTCAGGATATAAAAAGTTTAGTTCTGACAAGAACGGGGAAAACTATACAACCGGGTGTAACTGATTGTCTTCATATTGGAAGCAGCTGACATCCAAGACACAAGGTGAACACACCTATGGCTTACTTTGTCTTACAGAAACATGAACAACATGTCTGCCAAGAAGGATTTTAAGCAAAATAGCAATAGCCGTTAGCAATCGTTAATGGCCATTCACTTGAGTGCCTGTTAACGACCGGTAACATCTCTAATAATTTTGTGAGCAACCCTGAAGTGTCAGTTTTCTAGCAAAAGCCATTTGATACGTAACCCCCACAGAGAAAGCTACATTTGAAAAGCTTTTAAGAGTAATGAGCTTTCATGGAGTAGTGGTCGCCAGAAGTGTTCAGCAAAACAGTATCCTACTTGATTTGGTAATGCCCTTCAATTTAATAGGCACTTACATTCACTAATTCATCCAATTTAAAACTTCAAGTACTGACAAAGTCATTATCATTTTAAATAAGACATAACATGAAAAATCTGGATAACTACATTTTATGCCGTGTTTTGTATTAATTAGTTATGATCTCTTGAGGAAACAAATGTAAATGAGACAACATGTCTCAGTCATTGTATATTTCATTTGTATCGGATCCTCTGCTGCGCCTGCTGTTCGCTTTCTAATTCCCTTCTGGATTCTGATGAACCGTGTAGCATTCCCTAATTTATTTGCATACTTTTAAAACATTTTATTTCTTTACTTTGGCAAGTTTGATACAAAAACAGTCAATATGCCTTGTTAGAAAAAAGAATAATTGGAACACTTAAGCTCACTATGGGCCTTCTGAGATCCAGGAGATCGACATGAAAAATAATGCCCTTCTCTGTATCTGTTCATCAACATAAAAATGCAAAAAAACAGGCACTGGGGTAAAGTACAACATAAAACAAAGTAATACAACCACTCAGTGGCTAAATTGATATAGTGCAACCATATTGGTTATCAGATTCGGAATCCAATTGCTGGGACCATGACAAACTTCTCTATAACAGTCAGTAGTAATGCAGAATATGAAGCACTTCACAGAATTAAATTAAGAGTTTTACCTCAAAGAGTGGTAAGCTCCAAGGTGGAGTTCAACGGAGAGAAGCCAGCAGTGGTCAGACTTATGCAAAGTTAAATAAACAAGAGAGGGATTCACCACGGTCAGATACAGTGCCTTACGAAAGTATTTGGCCCCCTGGAACTTTTCAACCTTTTGCCATATTTCAGGCTTCAAATAAAAAGATATAACTTTTTAAATTTTTGGTGAAGAATCAACAAGTGGGTCACAATTGTGACGTGGAACGAAATTTATTGGATCATTTACATTTGTAATAATAAAACTGAAAAGTGGGGTGTGCAAAATTATTCAGCCCCCTTAGATTAATACTTTGTTGCGCCACCTTTTGCTGTGATTATGGCTGCAAGTTGCATGGGGTATGTCTCTATCAGTTTTGCACAGAGACTGAAATTCTTGCCAATTCTTCCTTGCAAAACAGCTGGAGCTCTTTGAGGTTGGATGGAGAGCGTTTGTGAACAGCAGTTTTCAGCTCTTTCCACATATTCTCTATTGGATTCAGGTCTGGACTTTGACTTGGCCATTCTAAGACCTGGATACGTTTATTTTTGAACCATTCCATTGTAGATTTTGCTTTATGTTTGGGATAATTGTCTTGTTGGAAGATAAATCTCCGTCCTAGTCTCAGGTCTTTTGCAGACTCCAACAGGTTTTGATCCAGAATGGTCCTGTATTTGGCTCCATCCATCTTCCCATCAATTTTAACCATCTTCCCTGTCCCTGCTGATGAAAAGCAGGCCCAAACCATGATGCTGCCATCACCATGTTTGACAGTAGAGGTGGTGTGTTCAGGGTGATGAGCTGTGTTGCTTTTACGCCAAATATATCGTTTTGCATTGTTTCCAAAAAGTTTGATTTTGGTTTCATCTGACCAGAGCACCTTCTTCCACATGTTTGGTGTGTCTCCCAGGTGGCTTGTGGCAAACTGTAAATGAGACTTTTTATGGATATCTTTAAGAAATTGCTTTCTTCTTGCCACTGTTCCATAAAGGCCAGATTTGTGAAGTGTTCGACTGATTGTTGTCCTATGGAAAGACTCTCCCACCTCAGCTGTAGATCTCTGCAGTTCATCCAGAGTGATCATGGGCCTCTTGGCTGCATCTCTGATCAGTCTTCTCCTTGTTTGAGATAAAAGTTTAGAGGGACGGCCGGGTCTTGGTAGATTTGCAGTGGTCTGATACTCCTTCCATTTCAATATGGATCGCTTGCACAGTGCTCCTTGGGATGTTTGAAGCTTGGGAAATCTTTTGGTATCCAAATCTGGCTTTAAACTGCTCCACAACAGTATCAAGGACCTACCTGGTGTGTTCCTTGGTCTTCATGATGCTCTCTGTGCTTTAAACAGAACCCTGAGATTATCACAGAGCAGGTGCATTTATACGGAGACTTGATTACACACAGGTGGATTCTATTTATCTTCATCAGTCATTTAGGACAACATTGGATCATTCAGAGATCCTCAATGAACTTCTGGAATAAGTTTTCTGAACTGAAAGTAAATGGGCCAAATAATTTTGCATGCCTACTTTTCAGTTTTATTATTACAAAAAAGTTTAAATGATCCAATAAATTTTGTTCCACTTCACAATTGTGACCCACTTGTTGTTGATTCTTCACCAAATATTTAAAATGTTATATCTTTTTGTTTGAAGCCTGAAATGTGGCAAAAGGTAAAAAAGTTCCAGAAAGATTGGCCAAGGACAGATGCATGCATGGTACACAGAGGTAAAAGGTCAGCTGTGGACAGAGGTATGCAGAGTTCAGTACACAGAAGAGAGATATGTGCAAAGTTCAATGAAAAAGGAGAGAGATTGTCTGTGGTTAGATATTTGCAGAGTTTAGTACACAGGAGACACATTGTCTGTGGTCAGATGTATGAACAGTTTAGTACACAGGAGAGAGATTGTCTGTGGTCAGACGTAAGCAGGGTTTAGTACACAGGAGAGAGATTGTCTGTGGTCAGACGTAAGCAGGGTTTAGTACACAGGAGAGAGATTGGCTGAGGTCAGATGTATGCAGAGTTTAGTACACAGAAGAGAGATTGGCTGTGGTCAGAGTTAAGCAGGGTTTAGTACACAGGAGAGAGATTGGCTGAGGTCAGATGTATGCAGAGTTTAGTACACAGAAGAGAGATTGGCTGTTGTCCGATGTATACAGAGTTTAGTACACAGGAGAGAGATTGTCTGTGGTCAGACGTAAGCAGGGTTTAGTACACAGGAGAGAGATTGGCTGTGGTCAGATGTATGCAGAGTTTAGTACACAGGAGAGAGATTGGCTGTGGTCAGAGTTAAGCAGGGTTTAGTACACAGGAGAGAGATTGGCTGTGGTCAGATGTATGCAGAGTTTAGTACACAGAGAGAGATTGGCTGTGGTCAGAGTTAAGCAGGGTTTAGTACACAGGAGAGAGATTGGCTGAGGTCAGATGTATGCAGAGTTTAGTACACAGAAGAGAGATTGGCTGTGGTCAGAGTTAAGCAGGGTTTAGTACACAGGAGAGAGATTGGCTGAGGTCAAATGTATGCAGAGTTTAGTACACAGGAGAGAGATTGGCTGTGGTCAGATGCACGCAGAGTTTAGTACACAGGAGAGAGATTGGCTGTGGTCAGAGTTAAGCAGGGTTTAGTACACAGGAGAGAGATTGGCTGAGGTCAGATGTATGCAGAGTTTAGTACACAGGAGAGAGATTGGCTGTGGTTAGACTTAAACAGGGTTTAGTACACAGGAGAGAGATTGGCTGTGGTCAGATGTATGCAGAGTTTAGTACACGGGAGAGAGATCTGCATACAAAGGAGTGAGTCGTTGAAGTGAAGCTCCCTAAACCTGGATACTAACAAGCCAGAAAAATCAGACACAGGAAGAACAAAGCTGTTGGTTAAATGGGGGCAGCAATTACTGTGAATGGACCCAGCGGCAAGTGCAGTCATAAGCATTCAATTGCTACAGAAAACACATGGCTGAGAAACGCTAGAGCAAAGCAAGACTTTAAGCGGCCTAGAGGTAAGGCTCCAAAACAAGACTAGGCGGTTCAAATCCCAGTTCCTGCCACACAGACTGACATCTCAACAGGCTCACTACTTCAGTAGAATGTCTACGGCAAGATATCTTCTGCTCACGGCTGGTGAAGTGCTTATACTAGTGCTATTCAATAGTATAGCCAATGATATCAACAGATCTCCCATGGGATATGGCTGTAGCATCTGTTACTTGGCAAAGACCTAAACCCATTTTAGTCAATTCATACCCAGGCTCTGTTCACAGCCCTTTTAGTTATAAACTCACGAGCTAATTATGGTTACATGTACCTAGTATCTGAGATATAATAATGGTCATTGTAAATGAAAGAAAAAGAAAACTGATAAATCATAAAATAATTGTTTATCACTGATAGTGATTAAACTGTACAAGTTTATTATTGGTGATACAATTTAAAGCGGCAACATTTGTATTGAATGACGGATTGCCAACTAGCAAATGACGCTCTTAACCAGTATAGCCTTCTTGATGGAAATGTCCATGATACCCCCTTGACCTATACAATTTGTAATACACCCTATGCATCACAATACACCCACAGGGCCCATTCTGCACACTGTACGCTTCACTTTAAAGGGAGTCTTTCACCTGTTTTTCACCAATATAACTAAGAGCACTGCCCCACAGAGGATTGCAAATACATCCCAGACATAACTGTGTGCACTGTGTGTCTGTACTATATAACCAGGAAAAGCACTTTTATTCTGCAGGAAAACAGCTCCCAAGTGCCCAGCTCTGCTGCAAGTGCCCAAAGCAAACCAGACTGAAGAGGAGAGGGCTGCTTTAACTGCTCATATCTTGGGATTGGTAGCAGATAGAATAATGGTTCTGACTTTCTTTGAAAGCTGGCATTCACAGCATTATATTCACTATATCAGACGATATAGCTGTTAGAAGTCGAGTCGGGAGAGAAAGCTGTTTTTAGTTTCACTTTCAACTGGGCACTTGAGAGCTTTTTTCCAGCAGAATAAAAGTGCTTTTACTGGACATGTACACACAGTGCACACAGGTATGTCTGGGATGTGTATACAATATACTGTGGGGCACCGTTAGTTATATAGGTGAAAACAGGTGAAATACTCCCTTTAACACCATTGAAGTTAGTCTCTTTTGGATGCTGGGCACCATACCAGCTGCAGTGCTTGCCACACTGGTAGTTACACCCATGGAATTTATATTATGTTATACATCTGCTATATGTTTTATACACTTTGTTGTGTTTGTAGTGATACAAAGGCTTGTCTAGAATTGTCCAGAAATGTAGTATTAATATAATTACTGTATATTCAAAAAAGTCACAATCCCAGATATAGTGAAAGGGTTAAGTGGCCAATCTGGAATCTTCACTACTACACTAGTGCCCTAATCATATAATTACATTTTAATGAATAACCTTCCAAGTATGCTTAATCCACTAATTATCTCCTGTAACTTGTAAACACTGCTAAATCTTGTCAATTTAAAGATTCTAATTAATTATACATACATATATTTTTTCTTCTAAGTCACATCATTAGTACGACATGATAATGAACATGGAGGTAAGGGTCACTTTTTCTACAAAAATATGTGCCACAGTATAAGTCATGTTATGCTAGTGTCACTTTTTGCAACTTGTTTGTTAAAAGAATGTACAGTAGCCAAGTAACATGTCTTTGGGTATATAAAATGCATATACAGCATATCTCCAGTTTATTATGCTGTATAAAAGCATAAGACCTCATTTAGAAAAAAACAATAATCTTTCTCTTTTTAACCGCACCACTAAAAAATTCAATAATAATGAAGGGCTTTTCAAGAGTGCATTCAGCATCCTTTAAAAACACAATTCATGAAGGCAGCTGTAATTCTGTAATGTATTTCTTTTCCCTTTATTGCTCCTATTTCATGTTCTGGGCTGTGGTCACATGACTATGTCCATGCAGTTTTTTTTTTATTTCCTGTTGTGCCCATGGGTGGGGCAGTGATAGGGAGTGTCTATATAACTGGCTGGGCATTGTTGGGGCAGAAGAAGCACAAATGCATCATAGATTTTGTTGGATGCAGCAACAGAAAGTGCTACACACAGAATGTCAAGAAACCAGAGTTATTTGTCTACTTGGTGAAAATGGGTCAGGAGAGTCCAAATTAGTAAAAAAGTATGTGGAAAATGTACATGAGGTAAGTAACTATATGAGATATCTAAACCATAGTAATCTGGGAAAACACCTTTCTGCACAATTATGGAGGATCTGTCACAAGAAAATTCACTGCTCACTGTTCAATGCCTTGTAGGGTTAGCTCAGCTAAATACAATAATACCTTTCACTTAGTGATCCCTTCCTTTGTTCTGGAAAAAGTAAATCCATATGCAAATGAACAATTAAGAGCACCAAGGATGGTCCCTAGCCATTCTGTGCACTGTTGCTCCTCCTGCTTCCTCTGCCAGCTCCTCTCTCTTCTTGATAGACATGGTCAGGGGAGATGACTATGCAGGATTCTGGCCCTATCAATTAAGGAGAGGGAGGGAATGGCAAAAGAAGCAGGAAACGCAAGAGTTCACTTAGTGGCTTGAGCCTGCTCATTATCTGGTGTGCACTTCCTCCCCATCAGCACAAAATGTGACAAATTTCTTAAGTTATCACATAATGTGTGATAAATTTGACATTTGATAAAAATGGCAAAAAATACCACTCTTTTTCTTTCGTTAATGTGAATGCAACAATGTCCCCTTAAGGCCAGGGACACACATGATGGAAAATCTAGTAGAAAAATCCGGTGCAGTTTTTGCTGCATATTTGCAGCAAAAAACACACAAAAACCACAATACAACACATATTACATACAGTTTTTGCTATGGAAAAGTCAGCAGATCTCACCTTCTCAATTAAGAAGGTTGAAATCGGCAAGAAAATCCACTGTATAAATTGACATACTGCAAACTTCAATGGCTTTTCTGCCTCATTTTTTTAACGTAGCGAGTGGATGAGAATTCAATAGGTACTGTACAACACTGCAGATTTGCCGCACTAAAATCCGCAAAGGCAAACCCACAGCTAATCAGTAGTGATGAGCGAGCCGGAGCGGCAAGATTCGGGATTCGCACGAATCTTGCCCGCTTCGGCTCGGCTCGGCATCCCGAGGCAGCGCGGATTCGTGAAGATTCGTGAGTCACTGCCAATTTGAAATGCCCGTTTTTTTCAGCCAATCAGCATCAAAGGGAAGCCTGTGGGAACGCCTGCTGTGATGTAACAGCCCCTATACCTCCCCAGCAGTGATTGGCTGGCAGTGACATGTGACCTAAATTTACATAAGGTAGGGACCTTCAGCATCAGCCTCAGGCCTCATTCACACGTCCGCAAAAATCGTCCGCATCCGTTCCGCAATTTGCGGACCGGGTGCGGACCAGGTGCGGACCCATTCACAGTCAATGGGGCCGCAAAAGATGCGGACGGCACACTGTGTGCCGTCCACATCCGCACTTCCGTTCCGTGGGTCCGGAAAAAAATAGAACATGTCCTATTCTTGTCCAGATCCACGGACAGGAAAAGGCATTTCTATCATGTGCGTTCCGCAAATTGCGGACTGCACATGGGCCGCTGTCCGTGTTTTGCGGATCCGCAAAACACGGACAACACCAAACGGACGTCTGAATGAGCCCTTAGGGAGCCTCAGAGGCATCCCTACATGCTGCCCCTGGTGTTTCCTATGCATTTCCAAGGTGTTTCCATCATTTTCTAAGGTTTTCACATGTTGGGGCAAACTTGACTGTGCAGAACCTTTGGCCCCTGCAAAAAGATTCGGGTCTTCCATAGACTTTAATGGGATTCGTGATTCGGCCTGAATCCACGAATCCCGCGGTGGGATTCGGGCCGAATACCGAATCCCCGAATCTTTTAGGATTCGCTCATCTCTACTAATCAGTCATGTGTGACCTCAACCTATTAGCACTGATGGCATAACTAGCTACCTACCGTATGTTCAAGATAGCACCCTCTTTTTGGGAAGCACCACCTACCCCTTAGTTTACAAATCAAGACTTAGGAACCGAGTCATTGATGGGCTTAGAAAAAGACGCATAATGCGATGGTAAACAGTTGTAGATCTAAACCATTGATTATCCACCAAAGCAATATGGGGAAAATGGACTCTTGGAACTTTAGGTACACACACATACATCCTTACTCTCAAAAAAACATGAAGATTTGCAAAATTGGAACATATACTTGGGGCACATACTTCTATAATGGGCCTGTCTGGGGGTGGTTAACTTATAGTTTGATAATTTGGCAAATGCAAATAATCTCAGACTTTATGCACTTTGGTACACTGACTGTTCGTGGTGTTTGTGCTTCTCGCATCACACTTTGGTGCTGGTGAAATATTAGATTGTGGTTCTGTCTTTATACAGCGAGGAAACAGGGAACAGAGAGGATTGTCTCTTGTATAATGGCAGTTGCGTCTGCTATGCATATCATTTCCTTCCACATGAGACACGATGTTGCAGCCTGGTGTTACTGATCTAACCACAGTGTTGATGGAAAAAAAAGAAAGTGTTAAGTTGCTTTGTGTCTCTTCCAAATCTTCAAAACTCAGAGAGTCTGCAATCAACAAGACAAAGGTTCCAACAATCTGCTGTCTTCCAGGTTAACACAATTTCTGGTACTTAGTATACAGAATAGAATTACAGTAAAAGTCTTTAAATTCAGCACCCAACCGTATAGCTGTCTTTTGTGTTATCAGTATTGCCAGCATAAAAACTGATGTAAATTTAAATTACTACAATAGTATGAAGGGCACTCTAATTACTGGAAAACATAGAGTACATTTATAACCAATAGAATGGTAGCTTGATCAAATACCTAGTTTTAATTTTCTTAACACACAATAATATAAAAACAACACAAATGTTAAAAATTATAAAAATCCAAAATATATTAAAAATAGCTTATTCAGCCTATATAGATGATACTAAAAATATACCACTTATAGTGAAATATGACCAAAATGACGATAAATGTCCTAAAAACAGTAAAGGATAAATTCATATAGTTCATTGATTCAACGTTGCTTCCAACATGTGATGTAAATACATGATTAGTTGAATTAGTTGTTTTTTCCAAGCTGTTCCACTATATTCCTGATCTTCATAATCCTCTTTATTTTAGTATGTTTTTATTTGGTTAGTTCTCTTTTAAGAGGAATGTACATAGAACGTGATGAGGTAGATGGTAATAGTATAGGCCTCCGTATTATAGTTGTTTATATGATTTTCCTGATGAATATAATTCATATAATAGAGGGAGTTGTTAGTATAGTCAATCACAATATTAGAGCAGTTGTGAATCTGTACTTTGCCCTCCTTGTAGAGAGATGGAGGTGGAACATGCTGAAAGATGGATGTACGCCAAGTCTGCCCGTGGCGTCCCACGGGACTCTAACGTGTGATCCCTGGTCCGGTCACGTGACCTCCTGCTCACAGGTCCTGGAAGGTGAGCTGCTTGTGGCAACGCAGGTCCTGGAACTGTATGAATCAATCGAGGCTTGTAATTGCTGTGTATAGCAATATTAGTATATAAAGATATACAACAATTGTACGGATTGCCTCTTCTTCTTTCAATATGCCGACATACTGGGCTGCAATATCACCCTCTATTACCATACGCGTTTCGGAGCTAATACGGCTCCTTCCTACAGGGCAACTGCATAATTAGTGGGTTGTGTCCTTAACCCTACCTAGTTAGCTCAAAACAGTGGTATGGATTTTGTTCAAATGGATAGGAATAGAAATAAAAAATAGAAAATAAGGATAACATGAATAGTTTGGTTGATACATTTAGTCTATTGGAGTGAACAAATACATATATAAAATAGATATGTAGAAATATCTGCATACATCAGTATTGCAGATGCGATTTTAATGCATTTTATCTGCGTTATTTATATACTTCAATCTTGAAATTAAAATAAAATTCAAATTGGCAAATGGATATTTATATTATTCATGTACCATGTTTGAAGTTGTGCGTGAATATATATACGCATATTCATTGGAGGGTTTTGGGTAAGTATTAATGATATGCTTTATTATGAAAACTCCCTACTAAGAGAAATGTTCTGTAGTGTGCCCTACAAGTAATAGAGAGGTAGATATAGAATAAAGCAAGTAGGGGATTCATATAGGGTGTAGAATATAGTAGATGTGAGACGTGAGGTGGTGGCTCTCAAGGGAGAGGGGATCGTCGTACTGGAAAACAGCCGGACGGCGATCCCTCTGTCCCCAGAAGGCAACCACCCCAAAATTACAAAAAGCCAAAGATTTCAAGTTCTGCATTCGGGCCTTTAGGGAGTAAAGTTAAAAGTCAAAATTTGTCAAAATTTAAAATACTACTATAAAACTTTTTATCTGGTACTTTTTTTTTTCAGGCAAACCTCCAAACTGTCTTCCAAAGAGTGGTTCCCGTTTAAAAATCATTCTATAGTTTTCTATAACTAATCTACATTAAAAGCTGACTAATTTTGCCTAAGCATGTACTATATTCCTAAGGGATCATGCATACGGAACGTCTGGTCCATAATAGAACAGCGCTATCCTTGTCAGTAATACAGACAAGTATAGGACATGTTCTATTTTTTGCGGGTGCTGCGGAAAGGACATATGGATGTGGACAGCACATTGTGTGCTGTTGGCATCTTTTGCGGCCCCATTGAAGTGAATGGGTCTGCATCCGACCCACAAAAAATGACCAGATCAGATTCAGACTAAAACAATGGTTGTGTTCATGAGCCCTAAATTGTTTGTCATCCGTTTGAACCATTTCCATCTTAGATCTGTGTTTTTAAACGGAAAGAAAAGTACTGCATGCAGGACTTATTTTCCTACAAAAAAAAAAAACGGATCTCAGGCAGAAATGGCTCAAGCGGATGACAACTGATGGAACAAGATCCTTTTTTTTTTTTTTTTACTTGATCTTGTTTTTTTCTCTCTCTCTCTTCTTCTGACGAATGCAAAACGGTGATGTGAATGCACCCTTATCTACATTGGTGGCATATCCTAATGAGGTAAGATAACCCTTTAAGCTGTGCATATCCTTGCTGACTATAACATGCAAATGATTAAAAAAAATACTTCCCAAATACAATTTCATAACACTTATTTGAAAAATTAATTTGTATCCTATATAACATGAACCACAAGAAATAACATTCATTTCCTATATTAATAACTTTTAAGAATCCTTCCTTTTATTTATTCTTCTTGGATGAGATACTATAAAGCTTGGTGCCAGGTATGAAGTAGGCAGGAAAATGTAAGTACTGTACAAAGATGTCTACAGCTTGCCTTGGTTCCTATTCATCACTTTTTTAATTGTCTTTGCCATACAGTCTAGACCAGGGATCAGCAATCTTCAGCACTCCAGCTGCTGGGAAACTACAACTCCCAGCATACAAACATGCTTGGCTGTTCTCACAACTCCCATAGAAGTGAATGGAGCATTCTGAGAGTTGTAGTTTCAGAACATCTGCAGTGCCAGAGGTCGCTGATCCCTGGTGTAGGCAAACTTAAACTTCATATGACCCTAGCACATGATTGCGGGTCCATTAATGTGTTTCTCTCAAAAAGATCCAGAAAGGAAACAGGAGAAAATAGCTTCTAGACCTCCTACAACCCATTCCTAATAGAAAAGCTTTCTTTTTAGAAATGCTGTTCATTTTAAAAAATGTAATTTCCTGTTATTCAAGTACACAGAAAATGACTGTACAGAGCAAACAAATAAGGTCAGCCTAATGTTTCTCCATCACCAGGATGATTCATTCTTACGTACCATTGGTACTACACAGAAAATTATCTCCTACCAAAGCTAAACAGATAAAGGAAAGGTAAAGCAGTTCAGTCAGACTTACATTGCGGGGGACAATTATCAAAACTGCTACCCTTGTTCAAAAATGAGGCAAACATCCTACATCTTGTGCATTTTTGCAGTATTTGGTCAGGAGTTGGTCAGTTATTAGAACAGTTTTATGTCTCATTTATGATGTGTGACTTTTTAAAAACCCTAAAAAAAGTCACATCTCCAAGCTAAGCATACGTTCACTGACAGTGGCAAAAACACACTTGTGCCAACTTTAATAAAACCAATTGCCATCTTTATAAATTTGGCACAGCAACACAAACCAAAGACAAACTCAAACTCCTGACTCAAAACTGACATAAAAAAACTCCAAATGATAAATTCCCCCTTAAATGCAGCATCAAAGAATTAGCATATTCATTTTAGGAATCAGGGTAAAAAGTGGAAAATAAAGAGCCCATCTTTACACATGAAAATATGTATTTTCAATGTATAGTTCAGGAATTCACTTGTGCATAGGCAATCATTCATAATGAGTTACTGAATTAACATTGAGGGGTCTGAACTACATTGGTCGGTATTAAGATATTTATATCATGTATTCCCTTATGTGTTTAGATTGTTACATGTTTTTTGCACTAGGCACTTATGGTATTTGAGGTTTTTCCATTTGTGGGGTGGAGATTGGCCCGTGTCATGCTATTATTTAAAGGGATTTATATACTGTGATTATACTGTAGTTTTAATTTTTACATGTATTCTGCTACTGATTTTTTATGTTATTTGTGCTAGATTATTGAAGGATATATTTATAATGAATATATCCTTATTGGTTGGGTGAATTAACATTGAGCCAGGATATCCATTACGGCCTTCAGGAACTTCAATTGCTAGGACCCAGTCCAAGGTAGGTTTAAAGGAAAGCTTGCACCATGAAAATGCAGTGCATTCTGCAGGCAGTATGTGAAGCAGGAGGAACTGAGTAGATTGATATACAGTTTATGGGAATAGATTCAGTCAACCTGTACCTCTCTTTTTATATTTAAAGGGGTTGTCTCATCTCAGACAATGGGGGCATATCCATATGCCCACATTGTCTGATAGGTGTGGGTCCCACTGCTGGGACCTGCACCTATATAGAGAACAGAGACTGAAAGTGGTGGAGAGCACACGGAGCTGCCACCCTCCATTCATTTCTATGGGGCCACCGAAAATAGCCGAGCACTGGCTCGGCTATTTATGTCAGGCCCATAGAAGTGAATGGGAGTGGTAGCCAGTCATGCACAGTGCACTCCCATTCACTTCTATGGGGGGAGCGCTTGGTGGTGGCCGGACCAGAGTCCTCCAGCCACAACTTTGCGGGGTCCGTTCTCGATGTAGGTGAGGGATCTACACCTATAAGACAATGGAGACATTTTTGTCAGGGGTGTAGTTTCCATAATTGGGTCATTTGTTGGGGTTGCCTCTGTATGGGTTCCTCAGGGTCTGTTCAAATGTGACATGCCACCAGATATAAGACAGCTATCCTATAAGCCAAAATAGGCCTTGTGATGTGACTTGGATAATAAATAAGCCAGCACCTCATCTACAGACAGTTGTTTCAGGGTGATCACCTCTCAAGATTTGGGGGAGGAGGGGTTACTCTCTCTACTTACAGACAGTGTCCTATTCGGCATGAGGAGTTTTATAGACCATACATACTCCTCTGGAATTCTGAGAAGAAGGGATGTAAATATGCTCTTAGCAAGTTCTGCCTCTGATGCCACTAGATTTAAGACAGATATCCAATAAGTCAATGTTTGACCCTTTAAATAGGCCTTGGGACATGACTAGAATAATAAATAAGTCAGCACCTCATCTGCAGACAACTGTTTTGGGGTTATTGCCCTTAATCAATGCAGAGCAAAGAGTACTGGCTTAACTGAACTATAATAGTTTCTCATTTACACCCCTTCTTCCCAAAGGAGCATGCATGGCCTATAAGCCTCATCACACCAATTAAGGTGCTGTCCATAAGGAGAGCTAGTAACCCCTAAGTCTTGACTTAGGCCTCTCACCCAGTTAAGCCAGAACTCTCTGCTCTGCCCTGATGAGGAGCAATCACCCCAAATCAGCTGTCTGTAGATGAGGTTCTGGCTTATTTATTATCCAAGTGATATCTCAAGGACTATTTTTAGGGTCTCTTTTTGGGAGCTTCCACATTAGGATTAAGAAAGAGTGAACTAGTTCTACTGCATCAGGATTTTGTCCAAACTACTCTAAAAGTTCAGATTCAGTCAAACACTATTTTTTTGTGATGAGAAAAAGACTAGTACACAAATGTATGTTCTTCTACAATATATATGTTGTGTAACTGCGTATGCAGTATTGTACACCAGATAATGCCCTTACCATGCCAAGTACATGTCCGCAGTATTATAGACCAGGCGATGCCACTCTGGGTTTCTGGGAAAGATATTTAAATTAGCTTTCGTAAACCTATCTGACTTCGGCAGATGTTAAACATAAAAATTTGCATATATTTTACTCAGAAATCCAAACGGGCATTGTCCAGTTTACAATAGGAGTCAGATATATCAACTGCTCTCCATAATAGAAATAATACCCACCCAGAGGTTTCCTCTAAGGCCTTGCATCTAGAAATGTTGTTCTTATCTACTTTTCTCTGATTAAGAGCTTTTGTCCTGAAAGAACTATTTGTGGAGTTTTGCTACGTAAACCTGTTTAAGAGGCAGGAAAGTGCCAACTGTGTGAAAATAATGTAGTGCTCATTGCTGCTGTGTTCTCCTTACTGTTTACCTACTTGCTGTCCAGCAGAAAGTAAGTATAATTATAGGACTGTTTCACTTCAATGGGACAGATCCTTCCTTTTCACCTGAGTATACATCATCAGTATAACAAAGATAGACAACACCTTCAACAACTTTATTTCAGTATTTTGGATCAACTTCAGACAAATACACCTCCAAAGTAACCTTCAGCTGAAAGTGAGACAAAATAATTACAACATCCTACAAAACGTATGCATCTCTCTATGAGACATGCAAGCTAGTTATCTTTCGTTTTTTTTTCTTAAGCCTGAGGAATGTGACTTTCTACACTCGTGCATCAAAATCGCACAGCGTGCCGCACAAAAAAACATGCACTAGGTCATGGTCTATTGCAGGCCCTCTCCATAAGACAAGAGCCCCCATAAACCATTCCTGGTCCCTGGTTCCTGCAAGGGCTAACCATTAGCCAAAGCTGATGATTTGCCGTTCAGTGCTCTGGCTTCCACTTGGCTGTCACCCCAGGTGTTGGCACGGGGCTTCTGTCGAGGTCTGCCAAGAGGTTTGCAAGGGGGTGAAGAATCTGGTGGCCAAACATATGCCCCTCAGGTAGTAGCCAGTAAAGGTGCTGAAACCCTGAAAAGTCCTAGAGACAAGCAAACATGAACAATTATTACAAAAAAGTGCCAAAATTCTACACCATCTAAAGCTGAGCTAAAGAGAGGTGTGTGAAAATGAAATGTGTGCAAATGTGCCATCACTCAGTGGGCTGCCACACCAGGTGTGTTCAGGCACCCCAGAGTAACCACTTCTGGGGCACTTTTGCGCCTCAGGCTTTCAAGCACATCTCAGCCTATGGCCTCAATCCAGCAGCCCTTGGCCATCTACCATATAGCATTAATGGCCAAAGGCATACATCCTAGGGCCAACTGTGTGATTATCTGCTCTTCTCAACATCCTAGAGGCCTGGACTAAACAAATGGTGTCTGGTTCACTCATCTCTGGTCAGGGTCTCTTCAAATGCAACATGGCACCTGAAAACCATTTCTGGGAAATCCAGTCTTAAAAACCCATATGGCTCTAATTTCCCTATGAATCCTGTGGTGTGCCCATACAGCAGTATACGAGCACATATGCGGTGTTCCTTTATTCCGGAGAAAATGGATAACAAATTCTGTTGTGATTTTCTCCAGTTATTTCTTATGAAAATGAAAAATATGGGCCTAAAACAACATTTTCTTGTAAAAAAAAAATGTAATTTTTCATTTTCACAGCCAAGTGTTTCTAAATTCTATGAAATGCTTGTTGGGCCAAAGTGCTCATTGCACAGCTTTAAAAATTTCTTGAGTAGAGTAGTTTAAAAAATGGAGTCACTTTTTGGGGGTATCCATGGTAAAGATACCTCAAGTTTTTTTCAAATGTGACATGGCCACCAATAACCAGTCCAGCAAAATATGCCCTCCAAAAAACATATAACGCTCCTTCAATTCCTATGGGGTGTTGCAATATTCAGGAGAAAATGGGTAAAAAATTGTGAGGTGATTTTCTCCTGTTATTCTTTGTGAAAATAAAAAATATGGGTCTAAAAAGATATCTTATTTGGAAAAATGTAATTTTTCATTTTCAAAGCCAAGTGTTTCTAAATTATACAAAACGCCTATTGGGTCAAAGTGCTCACTTTACCCCATTAAAATTCCTCAAAATGGGATCACTGTAAATGTATCTCAGAGTCTTTCCAAATGCAAAATGGAACCAAAAAAACATTCCAGCTAAATCTTCCCTCCAAAAACTTTATGGAGCTCCTTCTATTCTTAGCCCTGCTGTGTGACCATACAGCAGTTTACAACCACATACTGTATGGGGAGTTTCTATAAACTATAGAATAGGGTAATAAACATTGTGGTTTGCTTAGCTGTTATCCCTTGCTGTGTTACAGGAAAAAATGGATGAAAATAGGAAAATCTGCACAAGAAGTGACATTTTTCAATTTCCCGTTCATTTTTCTAAAATGCACAGAATAGAGAGGTGTAGTTTCCAAAATGTAATCATTTATCGGTGGTTTCTATTATGCAATCCCCTCAAAGTTGAGCAGAGATAAATTATTCCTTAAAATAGTTGATTTTGTAAATGTTCTTTAAAATTGCTCAAATTCTAAACCTTCTAAAATCCTAAAAAAAATAAAATGCCATTTATGAAATGATGTAAACATATGGTGAATTGTAATTAATAATTATTTTATGAGGTATCACAATCTTTCTTAAAAATGGAAATTTAAATTTAGAAAATAGGGATTTTTTCCAAATTTTCTAAAAAAAATGTTAATTTTTGTAAATAAAAAAAGGTAAAACATGTCAATTCAAACTTACTACCAATATGAATTACAATATGTCATGAAACAAACAGTCTCAGAAAGGCTTGGATAGTTAAAAGCATTCCAAAGTTATTAATCACATAAAATGACACGTCAGATTTGCCAAATTCCTTACAGTAAAAAAATAAAATGTCTGGGTCCTGAAGGGCTTAAAAGAAGTTATTCCTCCTAAATGACTGATTAGGTTAATAAAGGTGTCATATTTTTTGGACTATAAGACGCAATTTTTAGCAAGAAGAAATCTTATAATCCACAGTCAGGGTTATCCAGCAGTGCCAGACCTCCCTGGCTGTTTCTTTAATGATTAGGCAGAGTGATTTGCCAGATCAGAGCTATGCATCTTCACACTTTTCTCTCTCTCTCTCTCTCTCTCCCTGCTCTTTCTCAGCTCTGGGGCTGTCTGCACTGCAGAGCTCTGTGTGTGTGCATGATGTGTGTGCCTGTATTTGTATAATGTTATAATCATGGAGAGTAAAAAAAAACTACAGAGACAAGACACACATTTACTTGGATTTAATAAAATGACCACATGTGACATTGCTGTTTGCTAGAATGGTCAGCAGATGACACTAAGGTTGACTATAAACTATTAATGTTAAAACCCAAAGTTAGTGACTTTGACCTCTGCATTAAACTACCGTAGAATATTTAAGAAGTAGAAGTATTTTTTCTTATTTTCTGTTGACTAAACCAGAGGTGCATCTTATGGTGCCAAAAATATGGCATGTTTTTAATCAGCACAGTTAGCCCTTGCAGGTATTATGGCTGGTTTAATAGAGTTGAACCTGCTAATGGGTGCCCATTAATACTCAGGAAGGGAATGAGATGTCACTTGGCTTACAATGCATTCCGAAAATCTTTAGACTCTTCCACCTTTTTTTACATTTTGTTATTTTGCGGACGTACGCTAAAATAAAAAAGTTTTCCCCATCATTCTTCGCTGAAAACTGCGTAATGATACTGAGTGAAAACAGAATGTTTCAAAATCTTTGCTAATTTATTGAAATTTAAATCTTGCATTGACATAAGTATTTCAGACCCAGTACTTAGTTGAAGCAATTATAATCCTCTAGTCTTCTTGTGTATGATGGAACAAGGTTTGAACACCTGGATTTGGGAACTTTCCGCCATTCTTCTCTGCATTTCACATCTTGTTCTGTCAGATTGGATTGGGACTGTCGGTGTATAGCTATATTCAGTTCTCTCCAGAGATGTTCAATTGGGTTCAAGTCAAAGCTCAAAGACATTCACAGAGATACTCTACTCGGCTATCTCCGGACCTCTCATAAGAATAAATGGATCAGCCACGCACATGTGCAACTGGTCAGTCTGGTCATTGCATGGGAGCAGCAGGACGCCTACAGAGATTATGCGGCCCCGTTCTCGTGATCGGCGGGAGTCCCAGCAGTAGGACCCCAACGAATGTGATACTTATCTAGTCCACAGGATAGGGGATAACTTTTACCTACCAGAATACCCCATTAAGTATATCACTTTACTAACACCACCACAGCATGATGCTCCCACCATCATGCTTCACTGTAAGGATGGTATTGTGCAGGTGATGAGCAGTGCCTGGTTTCCTCCAGACATGACAATTAGAATTGAGGCCAAAAAGTTCAGTCTTGGTTTCATCAGACTAGAGAAATGTGACTTTTATTCAGGAGAATCTTCTGTCTGGTTACTCCATAAAGCCCAAATTGATGAAGTGCTGCATGAAGGTTGACCTTCTGGAAGTTTTTCCCATCTGCCCATGGGATCTTTGGCTCAGCGAGAGTGACCATTGAGTTCTTTGTCACCTCTCTTACCTAGGCCCTTGTCCCTCGACTACTTAGTTTGGTTGGTTGCTCCAAATTTCTTCCTTTGAAGAATTATGGCGGCCATTGTGCTCTTGGTAACTTTCAGTACAGAAGACATTTTTTGTACTCTTCATCAGATGTGTGCTTCTACACAACCTTGCCTCTTAGCTTCACAGGCAGTTCTTTCCTCCTCATGACTTTGCTTTTTGCTCTGATATGTATTATGAACGGTGAGACCTTATATGGACAGGGGTTTGTATTTCCAAATCATGCCCATTCAACTAAATTTACCACATGTGGACTCCAATCAGACACAGACACTTTTCAAAGATGATCAAGATAAATTGGAGGCTCCTAGAGCTAAATTTCAATTGTCATAGCAAAGAGTCTGAAAGCTTCTGTAAATAAATTAGTAAATAAGTAAATAATACATTTGCAAACATTTTAAAAATTCTGTTTTCAATGTTTCCTCATTACAGGGTACGGAGTGCAGATAGATTAGGGAAAACTTTTTGAAAAAATTTTTGGACAAGGCCGCAACATAACAACATATGAAAAAGTGAAAGTGTCTGAAGACTTTCCAAATGCATTTTAAATGCTTAAAGGAATCACCTTGCCCTCACTGTACTCTACAGGAGTGAAGAAACAAATGGGTTTGAAGATTACATGGTCACAGCCAGCGTACAAGAAGGAGATCAATGATCAGATTACTGAAATAATCTGATCATAGTTATTTATGATCAAATCCACTTCAGTGACTAAGCCCAAAGCGAGCATAGTGAGTGTGCATAAAATGGGTTTTCAACCACTTTTTGCATTGAAAGGAATTGGTCCTTGCATAAGGCAAAGTGGATCATTTTTATTGCTTATATAAAAAATTAAGAGGCTTAGTCTCACAAAAATTTTATGTGACCAAAGGAGCTTGTTCCAAATTAGATGAACTTGGCAAACACTTCCTGGAGTTGACACAGGTATTAATATGGCTAATTATGCTCTCATAAGACAAATGGTGCTAATAAAATCAGTCTCATGATTCATATTTAGGCTTTTGTGATTCAGTAACTCAGATGCCTTCCCACATATAAGGTTCATTAATCACTTTGCATCGTCGGATTAGCACTGTTTTCCTATGTTACAGTGCACGATTTTATATAGGAAAAAAGCTAACAAGTTTTAAAGTGTTACTTTAGTAAAGCAGAAAGATTCTAACAGCTGTTCAACGTTGCTTAGGGCCATTCACTGTTGCACTCTTTCCAAACCAGCTTGTTCAAGCTCTTTTAGCGATTTTATCTTATCAGTTGAATTGAAGGGGAAAAAAGTGATATCATGTTTAAAAATGTTGAATGTTGCATAGAAATTATACATGGAAAGGTCTAAAGAATAACAAATTTACTGCAAAAAAGCAAATGCAAAGGATCTGTGATATCATTGAATGTGTAATCAAGTAAATGCAACTATTTCACACTGAGTGCCCCATAGTGAGAGTCACTCTTTCCAGTGACCTACTGGTCTGATTAATGTCCTGATGTGACAACATTTTAAAGTCAAACCATTAATAATGAGAAAACTATGGCATACCTATACTCAAAACCGTGTGACCATGCAAAGAGAGCACTGGCAAGAAAAAGAGGATCAAGTGGAATAAAAGTGTTTGAACTGCTATGGGAGTAGTCTAATAGCATCAGTAATGAAATAAAAATCAATTGTGCAAAGAATGAATGTGTTTGCACGGGTACACCAATGTCAAACTGATAAATAAATAGGGTTCATTCCAGATGCTTCGGCTTTCATTAACTTTGACTGTAGATTTAACAAAAATACTGTATGATCTTGAAATATGGATTGCCTTCATATCTTTTTTGCTTATTTCACTGCCTTTTTTGTTTTTTTTATATTAGTCAAACATGGAACTTCAACTTAAATATATAAAAAAAATCATTTGGTCATCTGGAAATGTTGAAAATTGTGTTTTTGTTTAATTATTAAAGTATAGCATAAATGGCATTTTCACTTTTTAGTTATACACTAATGCTATATGTTTTGTGGTCTGGCGTTAAAGCTAAACTGGATGCAAACATAATAATGCTGCACAAATATATTACCTTTATTTGAAATGTATTACTGGAATTTAATTACATTTGCATGAAATTATAGTGAACAGTAAGGTTCCCTGTTTCTTGTGATCAGCAGATGTGACAATTATTTCTGAATATAGAATTGAAAAGAATTTGTTGTTTATGTTATGGAGGAGAAATTACATCAAATGGAACATAAGATTAAAACTTTATTAATATAAGCTGCTTATGGTTTTAGTCCTGTTAATATTATATATAAAAGGGTAATAATCATTCAAGTTTCCTCATATAAAGTGTAAGTCATCAGTTTCCAGTTTTTATTTTTAGTTAATTTATAACTACTTTAATTTTTCTCATTTTACATAAAAAATTATTTCAAGAAATAATACAATAGGTACCAAGCCAACTGGATGTAATTTGGCATCTCTTCCTTTATGAACCAGATATTTTAAAAAGTCTTAGTTTATCACATATGTTTCATGTTCAGCAATAATGATGTATTCCCCCATAATATAGTTATTGTAGGCAAAATAACAGAGAAATAACTAAGCTCCTGGGTCCCAACACACAATCAATAAAAAAAGGACCCAAGCTGTGAAATATAATGCTGGTCTCTTCTGATGTGGAAGAGAGATCTCTGGGCCCCATCTAATACCAGGTCCCTTTATGACTGCTTGTAAGGTGGGGAGGTTTAGACATTACAGAAAAGATCTTTTTGCCCTTGAGTAGTATGCATGGTTCTCCAACCTATGATGATGTAATGAACTTTAATTAAGTTATGTGGCAGCAAGCTTAATGATTACAACAGTTGTTAGGCTTGGTGGTTACATTCTCTCTATGAGAGAACAGGCTTAGGGTCTCCATGCACATTAGCTTATTCTTGGTTGAACCCGCCAAGAAGAGCAGTTTCAGTCAAGATTCTAATGTCTATGGGACATATCCGACTCTAACCTGACATTTTTTTCAGGACGATCCGTAGTATAAAACTGATACCATTTTGGGGTATGACAAACTGTCATCAAGAAACTTGACCATGTGGTCACACCCTTAGATAGAAATAACCAGTTAAAATATTTTATTTGATTTATGGTCCTTGTTTAAAATGGCTATTTTTTATCATGCCTTAAAGGGAACCTGTCATCTCCGAAACACCCCCTGAACTAGAGTAAGCTGTGTATAGTGTAAGTGATGCTGAATCCGAATATGTAAGTTTTATCTTCATACTCACTTCCATTCCGATGCTGTGCTCCCACAAACCAGCAGTAAAATGCAGTGAGAGGACTCTTCTTTAAGTCCTCTCCATTATGTGAGTGAGGACTGGAGTCCAGTGAGTGCATTTTACTGCAGGTTTGTGGGAGCACAACATCAGAATGGAAGTGAGTATGAAGATAAAAATTACATAACCAGACTTGACGTCACTTACACTATACACCGCTTACTCTAGTTCAGGGGGTGTTTCGGAGATGAAAGGTTCCCTTTAAAGGAAATGTGTCACCTAAAATATTATTGCCAGTTAAAACCAGATGGTAATTTATTTTCTAATGTTTCTGATTTTTTAAATTCTATTTCCAGAACATGATTATGAGGGTGGCCATCTTTCCTGAGCTGTTCTTAACAGCATTTAGAAAGCATTAAGAAAATTGCTTCACGGCTGCCTCATGAGCCATAGACACAATGGTCAGGAGGAGACCTCATTGACTTCTATGGGAGAGGTTTCTAGGCTGCTCTATGACCTGTGCAGAGGTGGTTGTACAAGGAAAGAATAGATAAGTTCTGACAATCACCTCTTGTGGATGGTGGATCTTGTCTTTTCTGTACACAGAGGTGATATCATTATAGGCAGGATTAGAATGACATATAGACAGGTAACTGCATCAAGGTGATCTGTCAGACCAGGAAGTGGAGCCAATTATCATTATTAGTGACCGGTACGAAAACCGTAGGATATTCTTTCAGGCTCACTATATCCACTACCTATGACTTTTAAGAAGCTTGACTGAGGCAATGAATACCTATCTAGCAGAACCAGTGCCCTACACAAGTGAATTTCAATGGTTCTGAGGAAAGTAACCCACAAGACTATAATCATATTATGTGCAGCAACTATTAAAAGTAAAGTGTAAGAATTCCCTAGAATAGTGTTCCCCAACCTGTGGCTCTACATATGTTAAAAAATTATTAATTATTTTTATTTTATTTTATTAATTTTATTTTATTATTAATTATTAACTCCCAACATTAACTGACAGCTTTAGTACCACTGGTTAGGCAACACTGCCATACAGACACAGAATAAACCCCTTAAGATACAGATACCAAAGGTTGAGGGCCTGGGAGAGAGATGTTGGATTGAAACTCCAACTAGGGACAGGGATTTATTTTATTCATTCATTCATATATTGTAGTACTTACATATTCCACAGCACTGCAGAGAGTTTGCCATCCCTTGTTCCCATTGGGGCTCACAATAGAATTTCCAACTTGACCTATAGATGTGTTTATGCATGGAGTGTAGGACAAAACTGAAGCACCCAGGAAACCAAGACATTGAGAACATATAAACTCCATGTGGATAGTGCTCTTGGTCAGATTTCAACCAGGACCCCAGAGCTGCAAGGAAAAGTTTTACCCACTGACCCTCTATGCTGTCTCAGGGACGGATGTAATTACACTGTGTCTAAAGCACTGAAAATATTGGTGCTATATAAGTAGGGATGAAAAAACCATGAAATAAGTATCCTGTTTAACAGAACTTCTTGTAAAATTCCCTATTATGTGAGCACCCATCATTGTTTCATTAACAATTCATATTGTGAAATGATTGTCCACTACCAAATATTACTGACAGTTCATCTTTTCAGGAGTGAAGAGCTTTCACATTTACTACTTTTCATATTTTGATACTCAAATGGTACTTTAGATTTGATCTGAAGTCAGTTACATATAAGACAACTAAATTATTATTCATCTCCTGACAGACCAATTTTCATGTAGAGATGTGCACTCAGCTTAGACATTTTTAAGCAACAAAATCACCTGTCCAAAAGTGTAACTTAAGTGTAGTATTTCATGACTCAACTACTGAGAGGAGTTAAACTTTGAAGTTTAGCTTTACCAGGAGCCATATTTGACCACATAAATCAATACAAAAAATGATAAGAAAAAATACTGATAGCTAGAGATGAGCGAACATGCTCATCCGAGCTTGGTGCTCGTTCGAGCATTAGGGTATTCGTACATGCTCGATACTCGGACGAGCATATTGCGATCCTCGAGGAAATGGCATCTTCCTCTTCCTGCATGTTAGGCGCCTTTTCTCAGCCAATCAACATGCAGGAGAGTCTTTGGTACCTCCTAGCATCAAGTGGGACCCCTACAAGTCGATAGCAGGGATTGGCTGGCCAGATCAGATGACCTGGGAATATAAGAATTGAGATTATGAGATGCATGAGATTAGGGATAGAGCTGCTGTCTGTCAGGGAGAGTGCTAGGGCCTCAATTTAGATGTTGGTTAGGCAGGAATCATCCTCAAAGAACCCAACAACCCTTCTAAGGGCTACAAGCACCTTTTTTTTGTCTCCTCCTGGCTGCTGGCTGGGACTTGTAGTGCAGCTACCGCCATCTTGGCTGCACACTGTGCACAGCGACTGGTGGCAGAAGGGACAGCACGTGGTCCACACAGACCCCAAAGAAATTGCCCAAAGTCCTCTCAGTACTCATTTTTGCTGCTGCTGCTGTACCTTGGCTTGCTGGGATCTGTAGTGCAGTCTAGGGAATAAGTTTTTTCTCTCATTTATATATACTACAGTCCAGTGAACATGCATGTAGTGTACTGTACAGTAGCGTCAGTCTAGGGAATGTGTTTTTTCTCTCAGTTATATATACTACAGTGCAGTGAACAAGTATGTAGTGTGCTGTACAATAGCGTCAGTCTAGAAAATATGTTTTTTCTCTCAGTTATATATACTACAGTCCAGTGAACAATTATGTAGTGTGTTGTACAGTAGCGTCAGTCTAGGGAATACGTTTTTTCTCTCAGTTATATATACTACAGTGCAGTGAACAATTCTCTAGTATGCTGTACAGTTAAAGAGAAAATTGCTGCACACAATGGCTGGAATGCAATTTAACATTTATTTAGGTTTTAAACATATAGTGATTCTGATCCATCAGTAGGTATAATATAAATCGCTTTCAAAGTATAAGAACGTTTCGGTCCGGGTGGACCTTCCTCAGCGGCGTAATCTATAGGTAAGTACAACATATAGGTAAATAATAATAACGGCACAGAATCAAATTGAATAATATGATAAAATAAAAAGCGTGCTGTACAGTAGCGTCAGTCTATAAAATGCGTATTTTCTCTCAGTTATATATACTACAGTCCAGTGAAAAATTGAGTGGTTTGCGGTACAATAGCCGCCATTTAAAGACTATGTTTTTTCTCTCAGTTATATATACTACAGTCCAGTGAAAAATTGAGTGGTTTGCGGTACAATAGTCGCCATTTAAAGACTACATTTTTTCTCTCAGTTATATATACTACAGTCCAGTGAAAAATTGAGTGGTTTGCGGTACAATAGCCGCCATTTAAAGACTACGTTTTTTCTCTCAGTTATATGTACTACAGTTCAGTGAAAAATTGAGTGGTTTGCGGTGCAATAGCCGCCATTTAAAGACTACGTTTTTTCTCTCAGTTATATATACTACAGTCCAGTGAACAATTATGTAGTGTGCTGTACAGTAGCGTCAGTCTATAAAATACGTATTTTCTCTCAGTTATGTGTACTACAGTCCAGTGAAAAATTGAGTGGTTTGCGGTACAATAGCCGCCATTTAAAGACTAAGTTTTTTCTCTCAGTTATATGTACTACAGTCCAGTGAAAAATTGAGTGGTTTGCGGTACAATAGCCGCCATTTAAAGACTATGTTTTTTCTCTCAGTTATATGTACTACAGTCCAGTGAAAAATTGAGTGGTTTGCGGTACAATAGCCGCCATTTAAAGACTACGTTTTTTTCTCTCAGTTATATGTACTACAGTCCAGTGAACAATTATGTAGTGTGCTGTACAGGAGCGTCAGTCTAGGGAATACGTTTTTTCTCTCAGTTATATATACTACAGCCCAATGAAAAATTGAGTGGTTCGCGGTACAATAGCTGCCATTTAAAGACTACTTTTTTCTCTCAGTTATATGTACTACAGTCCAGTGAAAAATTAAGTGGTTTGCGGTACAATAGCCGCCATTTAAAGACTACGTTTTTTCTCTCAGTTATATGTACTACAGTCCAGTGAAAAATTGAGTGGTTTGCGGTACAATAGCCGCCATTTAAAGACTACGGTTTTTCTCACAGTTATATATACTACAGTGCAGTGAGCAATTCTGTCGTGTGTGGTACAGTAGCTGCAGTCTAGTGGTGACACCAACAAGTGACCAAGTTAGTTGAGGTAGCAGGTAAGCCATCCAAAAATTTACCCTGACACAGCATGGCGGTGAACCCAGAGTGATCAAGTTACACTGAGGTAGCAGGTGAAGCACAAAAAATTTTACCCTGACACAGCATGGCGGTGACTCCACCAATGCCTTGGTCAGACTGAGATTGCAGTCAAATGGCTGTAGGTAAGGCTCCCAAAAATTTGTTTTGGAGTGTCTGAAGTTGACCCTTCAGAAAAATTGCTTTGGAGTGTCTGTAGTTGACCCTCCTATAAAATTGTTTTTGAGTGTCTGTAGTTGACGCTCCTAAAAAATTGATTGGAGAGAGGGCCTGTAGGTGGCCCTCCGTAAACATTCTTTGTAAAGAGTGCCAGTTGGCCCTCAGAAACATTGCCTGTTGGCTCAGCGTTTGTGTGCGAAGAGAACAAGGAGGAGGAGGAGGAGAGGAGAGGATACATAAAAAATCTTCATGTCGAGCTGCTTTCCACTGGTGGAGATTTGCATTCTGGTGAAATCCAGGCTTTATTCATTTCAATAATCGTCAGTTGACAGGCGTGTATGCTTATCAGTGATGATGCCTCCAGCTGCACTGAAGACCCGCTCTGACAACACACTAGCGGCAGGGCAGGCCAGCACCTCCAAGGTGTACAGCGCCAGTTCGGGCCACGTGTCCAGCTTTGAAACCCAGTAGTTGTATGGAGCAGAGTGATCATGCAGGACGTTGGTATGGTCAGCTAGGTACTCCCTCACCATCTTTATGAACAGCTCCCCCCTACTGGGGGACGGGTGACATAGTCTTGCTGGGGTGCCATAAAACTGGCAAAGGCCTTGGAGAGTGTTCCCCTGCCAGTGCTTGACAAGCTGCCTTCTCGCCTCCTCTCCCCCGCTAGTTGGCCCACAGAACTACGCCCTCTGCCGCTAGTGGTGTCAGATGGGAAGGATAGTTTCAGCTTGTGCACCAGGGCCTGTTGATATTGATTCACTCTCATACTCCATTCCTCTACAGGAATGAGAGTGGAAAAGTTCTGCTTGTACCGGGGGTCCAGGAGGGTGAAACCCAGTAATCGGTGTTGTCAAAAATGCATCTAAAGCTAGGGTCACGGGAAAGGCAGCCTAACATGAAGTCAGCCATGTGCGCAAGAGTCCCAACATGCAAGAATTCCCTTTCCTCAATAGGCTGACTCTCCATTTCCTTCTCCTCCAACTCCTCCTCTTCAGCCCATACACACTCAACAGATAAGAAGGAATGAGCATAGGTACCCTCTTTAGTCTCGCCAACAGTCTCCTTCTCTTCCTCCTCTTCCTCCTCTTCCTCCTCCTCCTCCTCCTCCAATACGCACTAAGAAACAGACCTGAGGGTGGTCTGGCTATCAAGCAACGTATCTTCTTCCCCCATCTCCTGTGACAAGCGCAAAGCCTCTGACTTCATGCTGAGCTGTGACTTTTTCAGCAAAGCAGCGGGATGGCGGCGCTGATAATGGCGGCATTGCCGCTGACCATCTGTGTTGACTCCTCAAAGTTGCTTAACACCTGACAGATATCAGACATCCACGTCCACTCCTCATTGTAGACTTGAGGAAGCTGACTAACCTGACTACCAGTTCTCGTGGAAGTTGTCATCTGGCAGTCTACAATCTCTCTGTGCTGCTGGTAAACCCTGGCTAACATGTGTAATGTGGAATTCCATTGTGTGGGCACATCGCACAACAGTCGGTGAGCTGTCAGTTGTAAGCGCCGTTGCACTGCCCTGAGAGTGGCAGCATCTGTAGTTGACTTGCGGAAATGCGCACAGATGCGTCGCACCTTGGTGAGCAAATCAGACAAATTGGGGTAGGTCTTGAGGAACCGCTGAACCACAAGATTGAACACGTGGGCCAGGCAGGTTTTATATGCAGTGTTTATATGGGTTGTTGTTACTTTGGGAAATAGTATTGGTGTATAATGGCACATGTGTGAGTCTGCCAAGTTGCAGAGCCGCCACCAGGTTACACCCGTTGTCACACACAACCATGCCTGGTTTGAGTTTCAGTGGCGCCAGCCAAAGATCGGTCTGCGCCGTGATGCCCTGTAACAGCTCTTGGGCGGTGTGCCTCTTGTCACCTAAACTCGGCAGTTTCAGCACTGCCTGTTGGCGCTTACCCACGGCAGTGCTGCTGCGTCTAGAGCTACCGACTGAAGGCGACGTGCTCACAGATTGTATTTGAGAGGAGGAGGAGGGGTTGGAGGAAGAGGCATAATAAGTCGAAGAAACCGTGACTGAGGTAGGCCCCGCAATCCTCGGTGTGGGCAGTACATGAGCAGCCCCAGGGTCAGACTCGGTCCCAGCCTCCACCAAGTTAACTCAATGTGCCGTCAGGGAGATATAGTGTCCCTGCCCGCCAGCACTTGTCGATGTGTCCGTTGTTAGGTGGACCTTCTCAGTAACCGCGTTGGTCAGGGCACGGATGATGTTCTCTGACACGTGCTGGTGTAGGTCTGGGACGGCACATCGGGAAAAATAGTGGTGGCTGGGGACCAAGTACCGAGGGACAGCCACCGCCATCAGGTTGCGGAAAGCCTCAGTCTCTACCAGTCTATAGCGCAGCATCTCCAGGCTCAGCAGTTTGAAAATGTGGACGTTTAGGGCTTGTGCATGTGGGTGGGTGGAATTGTATTTGCGTTTGCGCTTGCGCTCCAATGTCTGATCCAAACACAGCTGAAGGCTGCGCTGGGACACATTGGTGTAGGGTGTGGAGGATCATTGAGGTGAAGGGGTGGTTGTAGGGTGGGAGGCGCTCATGCCGGGGTCCTGGGCGGGGGGGTGACTCGCAAAGCCAGCATGTGATACAGGGGAAGGAGCAGTGGTGTGACCCGCAGGAGGTGAACGGCCTTGGTTCCATTGAGTCATGTGTTTAGCACTCATATGCCTGCGCATGCTGGTAGTGGTTAGGCTGGTAGTGGTGGCTCCCCTGCTGATCCTGGTGTGGCACAGGTTGCACACCACAGTCCATCGGTCATTCTCACTTTCTTTAAAGAACCTCCAGACTTGCGAACATCTAGGCCTCGGCACGGGAGCTTCACTCCATGAAACAGTTGCTGATCTACTTGCTCTGGCCCTGCTTCTCCCTCTGGCCACCCCACTGCCTCTTCCAACCTGTTCTGGTGCTGCACTTGCCTCCCCCTCAGAAGCACTGTCTTGACTAGGCTTACCAACCCAGCTTGGGTCAGTCACCTTATCATCCACCAGCTCTTCCTCCGATTCCTCACTCTGCTCCCCCCGCGGACTTACTGCCCTGACAACAACGTCACTGTCTGACAACCGTGTCTCATCATCATCATCATCCGACACCTCTTGACACACTACTTGCACTAAGTCCACACTCTCATCACCCACAGACTGCAAAAGTTTGAAATTTTGGTCATCGGGACAGAGGAACTGCTCCGGTTGCTGCTGAGCAGTGGTTTGTGACTCTGGGAAGGGTCCTGAAAAGAGTTCCTGGGAGTATGCCGGATCTGAATCCATATTTTCCATGAGGGGGGCCAGGCTGGGGGGAAGGAGGTTGAGCTGGAGAAGCCAGAGGTCTACTCCCTTGGCTAGCATGGGTGGACTGCGTGGAAGACTGGGTGGTGGATAAATTTCTGGACACATTATCCGCTATCCATGTCATCACCTGTTCGCACTGTTGTAGTTTTAATAGTGGTGTACCATGTGACCCTGTAAGTTGCGAGATGAAGCTAGGGAGCGAAACTCTGCGGCGTTCCACTGCTCCCTCATCAGTAGGTACTGTGTTACCCTGCCCAGGACCACGGCCTCTGCGCCCCTACATCACTTGGACGCCCACGTCCTCGTTCTCGACCCTTAGCCCTTGGGTTCAACATTTTGTGTAATCGCTAAACTGTAGAATTAATATCTGAGGCCAAAAACGTATTCTCTAGACTGCGGCTAGTGTACCACACACCACACAATTTTTCACTGGACTGTATTAATTGTATCTGAGAGAAAAAACGTATTCTCTAGACTGCTGCTAGTGTACTGCACAACACAGCATTTTTCACTGGACTGTATTAAATGTATCTGAGAGAAAAAACGTATTCTCTAGACTTCTGCTAGTGTACCGCACAACACAGAATTTTTCACTGGACTGTATTAAATGCATCTGAGAGAAAAAACGTATTCTATAGACAGCTGCTAGTGTACCGCACAACACAGAATTTTTCACTGGACTGTATTAAATGTATCTGAGAGAAAAAAACGTATCCTTTAGACTGCTGCTAGTGTACCGCACAACACAGAATTTTTCACTGGACTGTATTAAATGGATCTGAGAGAAAAAACGTATTCTCTAGACTGAGGCTAGTGTACCGCACACCACACAATTTTTCACTGCACTGTAGGATATATAACTGAGAGAAAAAACGTATATTTTCTAGACTCTGGCTAGTGTGCAGCACACAACAGAATTTTGCACTACACTGTAGTATATATAACTGAGAGAAAAAACGTATATTTTCTAGACTCTGGCTAGTGTGCAGCACACGACAGAATTTTGCACTGCACTGTAGTATATATAACTGAGAGAAAAACCGTATATTTTCTATACTCTGGCTAGTGTGCAGCACACGACAGAATTTTTCACTGCACTGTAGTATATATAACTGAGAGAAAAAATGTATATTTTCTAGACTCCGGCTAGTGTACCGCACACCACACAATTTTTCACTGGACTGTAGTATATATAAGTGAGAGAAAAAACACATTTTCTAGACTGCGGCTACTGTACCGCACACCACAGAATTGTTCACTGGACTGTAGTCACCGCCATGCTGTGTCAGGCTAAATTTTTGGGTGGTTCAGCTGCTATCTTAGTCTAACCAAGCCACTCTGGGGTTTACCGCCATGCTGTAAACTGCAATCTCAGTCTTAACAAGTCATCCTCGGGTTCACCCCCATGCTGTAAACTGCAATCTCAGTCAAACTTTGTAATTTAGGGGTTCACCACCAAGGTGTGCTAGACTACAATTTTAGAGGGTTCACCTGCAATCTCAGTCACAGACTGTCATTCAGTGGTGCACCACCATGCTTTTTTAAACCAGTTGTTTCTGAGGGTCACCTCCAGGCTCTCACCCACGATTTTTTGGAGGCTCGCCACTACACTGTCGGACAAAATTGTCTTGAGGGTCACCAGCGGCCTCTCCTCCAAAACTTCAAGGAGGGTTACTACCAGGCCCTGGCACACAAACATTGTCTTGAGGGGCACTAAAAGGCTCTGCACCCACCCACGTGTGGAGACTAATAGGTGGGTGCAGTGTGCGTCTTAGCCCGTCCAGAATTAGGAAAGCTGGGCACTGTGCTTGTAGGTCTTTGTGTCTGCCGTGTACAGGGCGGGTGGGTGGTGGGTGCGCGTTTGCCCTTCTGGGATGGGGAGAGCTGGGCACTGTGCTGGGGGAACTTTGAGTACACTGTGGACTACTGGGTGGATCCAGAGAGGGAGACGCTTATGCCTGCGTCGTGAGGAGGGGGATGGGACAGCAGTGCCAGCATGGGCAGTGGTGTCACCCGCAGGCGGTGATGGACCTTCGTTGCACCTAGTTGGGTGCTTTACTAACATGTGATGGGCATGTGCCTTGCCCATCTTGGTCTGGGTCAGCACAATTGTCTTGAGGGTCACCACCAGGCTGTTGGCCAGAATTTGGAGTAATGGTACAATTAGGCAGCCTCAGAGGCATCCATGCATGCTGCCCCAGCTGCTTCCTGTCCATTTCCGTGGTGTTTCCATCATTTTCTGAGGTTTCCAGGTTTTCACGCAACCTTCCCTGTGCAGAGCTTTGGTCCCCTGCAAAAAATGCTCGAGTCTCCCATTGACTTCAATGGGGTTCGTTTGTTCGAAATGAGCACTCGAGCATCTGGAAAAATTTGACTCGAATAACGAGCACCCGAGCATTTTAGTGCTCTCTCATCTCTACTGATAACACATAATGTCCATTTGATTTTTCACAGTCATACAGCATTCAGTACGCTATGCGTGTCTCTCTTGATCACCTTCTATACATACAGTATATAAAAAGTCAGTCCAGGGAATTTAAAAAAAATAGTAAAGCATGATGTTTGCTATATCAACTTTATTGCTTGTTCTGGACACTCGGAATATCAATGATTCCTGACATGATTCAATTTTACTTTTACACAGGGTGGCCCACAAAAAAGTAGCCTGTCTTCAGCGATAGTATGACAAGATGAAGTGGATTGTTTTTTTTTTCTAATTACCCACAAGTCACAGAAGATGCTGAAAGTGGTCCCCGTTCACGTCTCTGCATCTTTGGGCACGTCGGATTATGTTGGCGGTACTGCTTGTGATGCTTCGGATAGTGTTTGTGATGTTTTCCTTGAGTTTATCCAGGGAATGTGGATTGTTAGCGGATACTCTCTGTTTTAAATTTTCCCACAGATAAAAAATTGCATGTGGACAAGTCTAGCGAACGTGGTGGCCATAACCCCTTGCTCACAGTTTGCTCCTCTTTAACCCTTTCACCCACTGAGATTTTTTTGTTTTTGCATTTTCATTTTGCGCTCCCTGCATTCACAGAGCCATAACTTTTTTATTTTTCTGTTCACATAGCTGTGTGAGGGCTTGTTTTTTGCGGGACAAGTTGTACTTTCCAATGCCACCATTTAATATTGCATATGATGTAGTGGGAAGCAATAAAAAAAATTCCAAATTGGGTGAAATTGCAAAAAAAATAAGCAATTCCGTCACAGTTTTACGGGTTTTTTATTTCCGACGTTTGATGTGCAATAAAACTGACTAGTTACTTTCATTCTACAGTACGAATCCGGCAATATTTAATATGTATAGTTTTTCTTGCGTATTGATAGTGATAAAATAATTATAATAATAATAGAAAGTAAAAATAATTATAAAGTTGGGGGGTATTTTGTCGCCATATTTTGACCCCTATAACGTTCTGGTATTTATGTGTACGGAGCTGTATGGGGGCTCATTTTTTGCGGGGCGATTTGAACTTTTTATTGATACCATTCTGGGGTGTGTATGACTTTTTGATCACTTTTTATTTCATTTTTTTTAGAAAATAAAGCGACCAAATATGGTGAATCGGCCATTTTGAGGCCTTTTTTTTTTCATTTTGCTGTTTTCCGTATGGGAAAGAAATTTTTATATTTTTATAATATGGGCATTTTTGCACATGGCGATACCCATTATGTGTATTTTTTTATTTTTTTAGTTCTTTTATTTTTATTTTGGGGAAAGGGGGAGATTTGAATTTTTATGTTTTTTTATTTTTAAAAACTGTATTTGTTTAGTTATTTTACACTTTTTTATAGTTCCCATAGGGGACTATAACAAGCAATCATTTGCAAGTGCATTGGAGTCTATGATGATTTTACTACTTTCCTATGGAGCCCTATTACACACAAGGGTTCCATAGGAAATACTGTACTATGCAGCAGCCTCCTGCCATTCACAAAGGCAGGGGCTGCCGCATACACGCTCCGGCTCCTCTGATTGCCACACGGGGGAGCCGGAGCAAAACTGGAAGCGCGCGCTTCCGGTGTTTTGTACGCGTAGATGCAGGATTGACCACGGCATCTAAGGGGTTAAATGTCCATGATCAGCATTACTGCTGGTTGCAGACATAAGCCCTGGGTGTCTGCTATAGGAAACAGCAGGCCACCCTCAGCTATGGCGCCCACTCTGCTCAGGAGCGGGCTCCATCTTTAAAGACGGCGCCGTACTGGTAAGGAACTGGGTGGGAAGGGGTTAAACATTTCTTGAACCCATGGCAATGAGTTCCTTGAGGTGCGGCATGTTGCCCCATCTTGTTGGAAAAAGCAGGACGTTTTTTCTCCTGCAGCATCACTGCGGAAAAGCTGCAAGCAGTATCATATCAGCTGACATCATCCGACGTGACCAAAGATGCAGAGATGTGAACGGGGACCACAAAAAAAAAACAATCCACTTTTGCCATTTTATCCATGGAGACGGGCTACTTTTTCATCGGTCACCGTGTATTAATACATTGGAATCTCAGGAGAAGCACAAGTCTGTAGGGTCCAAGTTATGAGAACAGATAACATAATGACCCAAATCTACTGATGTGACCCTGAACCTAGACCTTGTTGGCACATCTAGTTGTAGAAGAATCCACTGCACCTAGTTAGAATTGCAACAGAATTATGGCATAAAATTCTGTGACGGGATAAGCCAAAAAATAGTTGGTATAAAGTTAGACAAAAGGGTCTAGCCATGCAAAGAATTTTATTACACAGAGTGAGTCACTGTAATAAATTTGATTAATGTCTAGACAGCTTATCTAAGTTTCTGTCATTTTAGGATTATTTAGATTATTAAATGTGTTATCCCATGATTAATTTAAAAAATGAAAATCAGACATCATATAGTATATGACAACCTCTATCTAGTAAGAAAGGGATGCAAATGAGCTCTTAACAAGCTCTGTCTCTAATGCCACCAGATGTAAGGCAGATATCCTATAAGTCAATGCTCGACCCTTTAAATAGGCTTTGATACATGATTCGTATATTAAATAAGCCAGCACTTCCCAGAATTCCAGAGGAGCACGTATGGCCTATAAGCCTTCTCACTCCGATTAAGGCATTCTTTCCCGAAGGAGAAATAGTACCCTCCCAAATCTCTATCTAACAAAGCTAGAACCAGCCTTGTATCTTATGTGGATCCAGAGATCTCCCCATTCATTGCTCTTGTTGCTTTGCTAGATTTGTATAAAGCTGGTAGCTGAAGGGGAGGATTCTTTCTGCTGCAGTTCTATCATAGCTCAGGAGCATGTGCGGCCATCTCAGTAACTAGGATAAAGAAATGCAGAAAAAACAAACAGCAGGTGGCACTAAGGGGCCAACCTGTTCACATTCAATAGCAGTCAGCCAAATGATCATTTGGCTGACTGCTAATTCTTTCAACTCCCTCCCAACTCGCTCATACACATTCACTTCATCCAAGTATGTATTTGTAGTCAATGGAGAGAGGAGAAAGCCACTGCCAGACAGTTTTGATGGCGGCTTTTCTTCTAGGAAAACAAAAGGATCCAGAGAAAAAAATTAGTTTGCATAATCCTTCTCTATTTGAACATCATCTGTTGGGGGAGAGTAGGGCTCTCCTCATCCACATTAGACTGTCGGCCAAACCTACCACTCTCAACGAGTTTGGGGGCCTTTATTCTGATATTATTTTAGTTATCATCTAGCATTCTTACTAGAACACCTCTGCGCTTTTTTGTTTGCTTATACCAAGTTATGACCAACATAATTTGACTTTTTGTTTTTTATATTCGCGAGTTTTCTCTTACTGCTATATAATTTAGCTATACTGTAATTACAAACTGTGACTATTCAGTAGGTCATAAACTGCTTTGCAATCTTCACAAATAAATTACAGGGGTTGTCCCACAATTAAGTATTAATTTACTTTTTTAGACCAGGGAAACATAACAATTTTTCCATTAGATTTTTTTTTTAACAGTTCCGGTGTCTAGATATTCCTGTTATTTGTTATGGTGCCCCCTAGTGTCCTTTTGATTCACTATCAAATGTCCACTCAATGTGTTCAGGGGTGCTGATATGAAGCCGTCTGTAGTGCAATATTTTTTATTGACTTGTCTACACAATAGCAGAAATCAGGTTGCTGCTAGAGTATAAATGGATCTAAGAAATCTTACTAAGCTAGTTGAGTATGTGTGACCACCAGCCATGAGCATACTAGGTGGACATACTGAGAGGGAATCAACACCAGGGGGCATCATAATAAATATCCAACAGCAGGACACAGGAGTATTTTTGTTGAATTATTCCAAACAAAATATTATGATTTGCATGATCTAACACGATCAATTAAAATTAAGCTGGGACTAAGCACTGACCCCAGGTGTCCAGACTTACAAAAACAGCCAAGCGGAATGGCACTCCACTATGTCTGCTGTAACTCCCATTGTAGTGAATGGGAGCTACGCAAGCAGGATAGCAGAACAAGCTATCCTTAACAAGCTTAACAAGCTTCCTTAACTTCCGAAACGGTGAGATGGGATGACCCCTTTAAGTAGATTGAGTTCATTTCCAAGAATGATAGGTAATTGAAAATGCTATGGTAGTGTCAAATGACATTGCACAAGAGGACTGCCATGAAGACCTGCATAATGATGTTATTGACAGGCAGAGAGGCACAATCCATTTCCTACCTGGATTATTCTGTATTTCTCTTATAGATAGAACATTGAAGAAGCACAGAATGCAGTTAATGTCCTTACTACTTTGAACCTTAACCTAGGAGATAAAAATTACACAGAAACTAAAAAGTAACTAACATAGCATTAAAGGGGAAGTCTCACTTAGAACTTTAATAAATATGTTAAATAGAACTTACTAATATACTTCTTCATACAATATTGTCTTCTCTTCTGGTTTTTGTAGTCATTTTATAGTCCTTTACAGAGTGCTCTTTGTCAGGGGTTACGGCCACGCCTGCAATCTAGCAGCGGTGGCCGCGTCTGCTCAGTAAGTTGTAAAGCTCTGGGTCTCTGTGGTGGTCGGGATTGTGGGAGCAAGCGCACATAGCAGCTCATGCACAGTAGCTCCCTCCCATCCTGGCCACCTCGTATACTGTGATCTGCTCCCAGCAATGGCAGGAACCTGGGAGCAGATCAAGAGAATAAAAGAGGGCGGCAAGCAAGTGAAGCCACCAGGGTGCTGTGCTGAGGCTGCTGTTTTTCTGAGCAGACCAAGGCTGCTATTGGCTCAATTGCATCCTTGGGAGTGTGCACACCCAGACAAGGGGAGGGGTAACTGTGTCCCAGCACCACTTGTCTGAGCTGCCAGTCACACTAACAGGCACCAACCCCTAGAGTGCCGAAAGTCCTACACTGAAGAGCAGAAAAGACGAGGTGAGACAAACCCTTTAAAAATGTTTTTAAAAAAAACTTAAATAAAAAAGGACTCACAGCTATGAAAACTGTAATTGCATTTCTTAATAAAGCCATTCTTTTCATATCTGGCACACTGATGAAGGCTAACAAGCCCAAAACAGTTCTATGCAAATTGTACTATATGGCTCTGTACTTTTTACGGTTATACACCAGCAGTTCTGGATACACTGATGGGCACTATGGGCACAAAGGAATTCCAATCATATCTGCCCTCTATCCCTGAATAAGGATTTGCCTTGTAGAACTGATCACTATGCCAATAACCCCACCATCATTTTTCAGAAACCACTCTTTTCCATGGGTGGTGCCTGTAATTGCAAGTCAGAGCTAGTCTTTTTTTTATTGTATTCACTTTCAGAATTATATGCAGAATATATTGTGCATATATTTAAAGTTAAAGTTTATGTAGAGCATAATCAAGAAACAGTCTACAACAGTCTCTAAGGCATCTAAGCTGAAAATCATCAATTGAGAAGAAAATATTTCCTTTTTAAAATAGCCACCAGCCTCTCTTGTCAAAGCCTATTATAACATATTACTATAAATGCTTTCTTTATGTAATTGTCAGACATAACTGGGAAAAGAAGCCTCGCTGTACTGTATTTGTCAGATCTAGCTGTAGGCAATACTATATTCTGAAAATGTATTCACCAAAAACACATTACAACCGTCTTGACACTAATAAAGCATATCTGGCTATTAAAAACCTTCTTTCCAAATAATTGGGGGAAAATCTCCAGATTGAATGTTTTCATCTTGTTGGCTCTATTAGTTTTTAAGGTAAAAATGTTGGAGGTAGATGGGCTAGTTGCCAAGCTTTTTATAGGAGAAGAAAACTATACAGTATATTGATATCCAGAGGTTTGTATAGTTAGAAGAGTTTAAGAAGAGTTTAATAGCCGAAGATCTGGTATATTATGCTAAGCAGACCATATGAGATTTTGTTCAATTGGCAGATATTTTATTCCTGTGTTGGTTTATTATTTGAGCTAATTGAATCATGGAGCAAACTATGGACAATATTATTTTAATATAGGGTTAAAGCAGGATGTATAGTGGCCACATTTGACTTTTTATTAACATTTTTTCACAACCATGTACAGTCTTTAAAGTATACTGCCTGGATATACACTAATGTGGTTGTCTTCTTCAGACAATCTGTTTGTTTTTTGTTTTTGTTTTTCTTAGAAGGATCCCCCAACAATTAGAATATACTTTTGCAGTGACTGACAGATCAGTCATGGGGGAACTGGGCAGTGGCACTTGCAGGCACAATTCCTATTAAAATCAAAAGATCTTATTAAGTCATATAAATTCCTATATGTTACACTGGCCACTCAGGTCCACCGCTTCCCGCTGTCCCAGTGGACGCGGGGTTGCTCCACTCACCCTGTGTGTATTGGGGCTAGTATTCAGTGAAACTTTTCTGTAGTACTGAAAAAGTTAACCTTCCCTATTACTTTCTGTTCAGCTGCTGACTAAGGAGCTGATGAACCCTCCTATTTTTTCTGGGCTGTTTGTTCCACCCCTTTGCCTGAGCTTTAGGTTCCTAACTTGCTAGTGTTCCAGTAAAGGTGTTGTTATCTGCCTGTTCATTGACTATACTTCTGCCTGTTCATTGACTGATTACCTACTGACTTACCCTGACTATAGCCTATCATATTGAACCATTGCTGCCTTATCTAGGACCAGTTTAATGGATTTACATAAACTCTGCCTGCCCTGACCTCGGCCTGTTTCCTGACTACGAGTATTGCCTGTTCCCTTGGTGCTATACACTGGTGTCTCTGACCCTCCTAAGTAAGCTGCAAACTATAACAAGACTATTCCAAGAGGTAGCAGCCTGCTTAGTCCCCTGCAGGAAAGGCCAGATCCTTGTACAGGAGCTATGGATTAGCTAATCTTAATCCTTAGGGCTCATGCACATGAACGTATTTTCTTTCCGCGTCTGTTCCATTTTTTTTGCGGACTGTATGTGGAACCATTCATTTCAATGGGTCCGCAAAAAAATGGAAGGTACTCCATGTGTATTTCGTTTCCGTATGTCCGTATTTCCGTTCCGCCAAAAAATAGAACATGTCCTATTATTGTCTGCATTACGGACAAGGATAGTGCTGTTCTACAAAATACGGAATGCACACGGACGCCATACATATTTTTTGCGGATCCGTTTTTGCGGATCCGTTTTTTCAGGATTAGGATTTTTTGGGATTAGCCCAAAGTTAAACCGGTTAATTGGTACAATGGGTCCACACCCACTACTTGTTACACTACAACATATCTGCAGAAGAGAAAGTAAAACATATAATTTAGGTCAAATTTATTTTGATCCAAATTAAATCCGCCAACAGATTTGGCCAAACAGAATTTTAAGAAATTAGCTCATCTCTAGTTGGTAATTGATCTAAATAATTATTTCATTATAGAGTTCAACATAATCCTTAGTGCTGTACACAGATTTGTTATCACTCATCTATCCCCATTGGGGCTCACAATTAAAATTCCAAATTAACCCATCACTATGTTTTTGAAGTATGAGGAGAAATCAAAGAACCTGAAGGAAACCCACATACAAACTTCATGCAGATGTTGCCCTTGGTTGAAATCAAACATATGACTCCAAAATTACAAAGTAGCCGTTTTGTGCAAGATTCAGCAAAATATAATTAGCATATGTCTTAAAATTAAAACGTATCTGACTTGAAAAAGCTTGAATATGCCTGCACATTAGCAGATAGCGCTGCCAACATGCGTCCCTGTCCAATGTTACAGGTTTAATAGAAGAAGCAGAACTTTCAGTAAGGCATAGATTTTAAGGTATATATCATTTATAGGAAGTAGTCAGTTCCTTTAAAAAAGGTTATCCTATGATTAATGTAAAAAAATTAAATCAGACACCATATAGTACATGACAATTTCTTTCTAACAAAGCCAGAACCAGTCTTGTACATTGTATGAATTCAGAGATCTCTCAATGCATTGCTCTGCTAGATTTTTTCTCAATCTGGCAGCTCAGGGGGTGTGCCTTTGTTGCTGAAGCTCAGGAGGCGTGTCTTTTCTGCTGCAGGTCTCTCCCTATCACAAATCAGGAGGCAGTTGCAGGATGAAACTGAGCATGTGCGGTCATTTTAGTGAGCCAGACAAAGAAATAAGGAAGACAACAAAACTGTAGGTGGTGCTATACAGATACATTTTATTGCATAACTCGTGACCATACAAATATTTTAATTACATGCACTTACAAAATTATTCAAATCCAGGTACTGGTTTGAAAACTGTAGAATATTTTTCACGGGACAATACTTTTAACTGTGATCTAAGATAATGCATGAAGATCATGGCACTTACTCTGTGTTAAAAAATGATAAGCACTTTCATACAATTTCATACATTGGAGGAATTCTTATGAATCTCTCCCTACAAACAACTTTTAAATCTGTAACGTTGGTGGGATTTCTCCCAGAAATTGTTTGCCTCAGGTCCTTCCACAACATTTCTATAGGATACTAACACCACAATGTTTCACAGATGGGATGACATTTTTCCTGGAATGCAGTGTTTTTTGTATTTTTTTTATCCAAACATAAATCTTCTCATTTAAACCAAAACCTTCTATCTTAGTCATCCATCCACAAAACATTGTTCCAATAACCTTTTGGCCTGTACAGGCGATCTTTAACAAATTGCATACAGGCAGCAATGTTCTTGTTGGAGAGTAAGGGCTTTCTTCTTGCAATCTTGCCATGCCCAACATTTTTTCAGTGTCCTCCTGATAGTGGAATCATAAACATTAACATTAGCTAATGTGAAAAAGCCCTATAGCTGCTTAGATGTTACCTTGGGTTCATTTATGACGTCACAAATTATTACACGCCTTGCTCTTGGCATGATTTTTGAAGGTTGACCAGTCCTGGGCAGGGTAATAATGGTCTTAAATTCCTACATTTGTACACAATCTGTCTGACTGTGGATTGGTGGAGTTCAAACTCTTTAGAGGTGGTTTTGTAACCTTTTCTAGCCTGAGGAGTATCAACAACTCCTTTTCTGAGGTCCTCAGAAATCTCCATTTGTGCCATAATATACTTCCACAAATGTGTTTTGAAGATCAGACTTAGATAGATCCCTGTTCTTTACGGAAACCAGGTCACCCACACCTGATTGCCATCTTATTGATTTTAAACACTAGACTCTAATTTTACCTTTAATTTTACCTTCAAATTATCTGCTAATCCTAAAGGTACACACACGTTTGTCATTCAAACACATGATATCAGATCATTTTCCTCTATAAATAAATGCCAAAGTCCAATATGTTTCGGACAGTGGGTGTGGACCCACTATGCCAAATTCACTGAGCACTAGTTCCAATATACACAGGGAACATGGACTGCTGGTGTGACTCAATATTCTCGACTTGTTTATTTGGTTTACTTGATCTACTTCTAGGACCTGTTTGAAAATGTGATATAGTTTTAGATGAAATCCATGCAGAAATATAAAAATTCTGAAGGGTTCACAAACTTTCAAGCACCACTAGTATACATAATAAAAATGACATCACTTAACTACATTACCAACAGTTATAGAATTTTTTCTTTATCTTACACTTTCTAATTAGTAACATGACCTCCAATGATACTTAACACATTTTAGTTTTTGAAGTTAGATTCTGTTGTTTCTGTGCAAGTACCAACTTATCTTCTTGCCAGATATTCCTTGGTGTTAACACATTGATTTTATTTAGCACATAAATGTTAATATACCAATAATGATGTGTTAATGACTATTAACTATTAGATTTATAGGAGCCCTATCCTTTGTTTGAGTTTACTTTTGTCTGTGCTGTAGTACCCATACAGTCAATCACCACACAAAAAGCAAATACTGCATCATATTTTTTTTGTAAAAAAAAAAAAGGTGACTTACTACGCAGGAGTAAATAGTTGCATATTTCAGAGTTTTACATTTGGCGCATACATTGGGAGATTGCCCTTGAATATATTTAATCTTTAAAGAGAGAATAACATATCTACAAAAATACAAGGACATTTTACTCACTCACCATCCAGCACCAGCTGTAACCATTGAACTACAGTGGCACTAATTCTTGTATGAATTTGCTGCATACCCACGCAAATCCAGGACAAGAATCTGAGGTTACAGCCTCAGATTGTCATTGCAGAAATAAACAATGGATTTTAATCCGACATGTGAACATAACCTAAGAATGAGGCTATGCAACTCTTTTGCTAAAATTGTTGATAAGGAGTCTGGTACATTTCTGGAGTGTAATAATAGTACAAGTTATAGTTTCTAGATTTCTAGAAATGGGGCGTTAATCCAGAAATTTATTCTGATTGTCATCTACCTTAGGACTGGTACAGATTAAGAAAAGTAAGTAATGGTCTGATGGCAGGGGGTTAGAAGAGGATATTGAGCTTCAAGGGTTAGAAGGGAGAACCAAGCATTGTATATTTTTGGGGCGGGGAGGATAGTTAGCCTGCTCGTGATTGCTCAGAGAAATGGAAGGAGGATATGGAGCAAACTTCTGATTACTTTGGTGGTGGGGAAGGATGTGATTGAGAACCTTCAAGTAATTGCTTAGGGGATGAGAGGACAATTAGGAACAAGCTTCTGACTACTTTGGGATTGGGATGATAGCAATGGGGAGCAGGCTTTTAAACTACTTTGATGGATGGTGGTGGTGATCTTGAATGCGATTACTCTGTATGGGGATTGAGATATTTATCAATTGGTACATGGAGGGTGAGCTCTGTTATTAGGGTGGTGGTGATCTTTGTATGGGGCACCACTATATATGGGGGACCCCACCATCACCTTACTGACAGTGATGGGGAGGGGCAGTGTCCAGTCAAAATGGCTTAGTTTCTGCTGCCCTTACCCACAACTGTCAGTAAGTACATGGTTGGTAGGGGCTCCCCCATATACTGGTCCTCCATATATTGGTCCCTTAAGTGGATTCAGAGAAGCAGCGACATGTTTTATTATTCATATATTTGCTGTAAGCCAATTGACTTCCTGATCTCATCTCTGTGGACAATTAAGTTATGTGAGCGGCGTACATTACTGGAAATATCCAAAGAAAATGCACAGTCCCTTTTCATGTGTTGGCCATTACTTCCAGAAAAAGGTAACTGTTGGAGGAGGATTGCATTTGCAATGCTGTCAGTCTTTTTGTTGATGTATTTGTGCAGTACTTTTCACATAAGGATCACATATGTGATCTTCTTCTCAGCTATGCTTGCACTAGCACCTCCCACCATGCTCTAATATTTACTGTACCCAACTAACTACTTGTGGGAAATACAGGGACTGTATTCAGGCACTCCTCGGACCCCTCCTAGTTTGGTCACACCAGCCAATCGTGGTTCATCCAACAGGTTATCTGGAGCAACAACTGCTTTTTACTTAGAGTAGCAGCTCTAATGTCAAATCTGGCTGGTGTCCATGCAGCATCACAGGATGACTTCACATAAAATATGCACACACACAATATAACATGGGTGCATCCCCACATCCTTATGTACGCATGGGAGCATTGTATGCGCTATTCATTCATAGCAATGTTTCTCTCACATGTTGCAAGTGACAATGGGTGTCACCTTTTCTAAGGGTATTTTTTGTACCAATGTATATTACCTATACTGCTTTGCTGACAAAGTGACATTGTGGGGTTACGTACTTTCTTCTATAAAAATGGAAGGGATGCAAATGTGTTTTTTTGGGAAAAATGCAATGGTAAAATCTATGGTATGTGTGGCAGCACCCTAAGGAACATGCAAAATTGCAGGTTATGCTCTGATCAGATTCCACCCTCCCCCCTCCAGTGCTACAAGTCATGTCTACTAAACATTGAGCCACTGTACAGTGCATATAGAATAGTGTGCCAGTATATGTATATAGGTATTCACTTTATTGAATGTGATTGGTATGGTTTAGTGCTTACTTTAGTGCTAATTAGAGATGAGCGAGCACTAAAATGCTCGGGTGCTCGTTATTCGAGACAAACTTTTCCCGATGCTCGGGTGCTCGTTTCGAGTAACGAACCCCATTGAAATCAATGGGAGACTCGAGCATTTTTGCAGGGGACCAAGGCTCTGCCTAGGGAAGGCTGGGTGAAACGCTGGAAACATCAGAAAATGATGGAAACACCACGGAAATGGACTGGAAACAGCAGGGGCAGCATGCATGGATGCCTCTGAGGCTGCCTAATCCCACCATTACCCCAAATTCTCCTGCAACAACCTGGTGGTTACCCTCATGGCAATTGTGCTCACCCAGACCAAGAAAGGCGAGGCACATGCCCATCACATGTTAGGGAAGCACCCAACTAGGTGCAACGAAGATCCATCACCCATGCCTATGCTGGCACTGCTCTCCTATCCCCAGCCACATGATGCAGGCATAAGCCTGACACAGCATGGTGGTGACACCAACAAGTGACCAAGTTAGATGAAGTAGCTGGTGAAGCACCCAAAAATTTAGCCTGACACAGCATGGCGGTTACACCACCAATGACTTTGTCCAACTGAGAATGCAGTGAAATGGCTTTTGTTGAGCCTCCAAAATTTTTTTTCTTTTCGGAGTACATAAAGTCGACCCTCAGCAAAAAACTTATTTTTAAATGTCGGTACTTGCGCCTCCTGAAAAATTGTTTTGGACTGTCTGTTTGACGCTCCTGAAACATTGTTTTACACTGTCTGTAGTTGACACTGCAGAAAAATTGTTTGGAGAGAGGGCCTGTAGGTGGCCCTCCAGAAAAATTGTTTAGAGAGAGGGCCTGTAGGTGGACCTGCGGAAAAATTAGTGGCGGCTGGGGACCGAATACCGAGGGGCAGCCACCGCCATGAGGTTGTGAAAGGCCTCGGTCTCTACCAGCCTATAGGGCAGCATCTCCAGGCTCAGCAATTTGGAGATGTGGACGTTGAGGGCTTGGGCATGTGGGTGGGTGGAACTGTATTTCCTCTTGCGCTCCAGCGTCTGCTGTAAAGACAGCTGAACGCTGCGCAGGGACAAATTGGTGGACGCTGTGGAGGCGAAGGTGTGGTTTTCCGGCGGGAGGCGCTCGTGCCGGGGTCTTGGGCAGGGGGTTGACTAGCAGAGGCAGCGAGTGACACAGGGGAAGGAGCAGTGGTGTGACCCGCAGGAGGTGAACGGCCTTGGTTCCATTGAGTGAGGTGTTTAGCACTCATATGCCTGCGCATGCTGGTGGTGGTTAGACTAGTAGTGGTGGCACCCCTGCTGATCCTGGTGTGGCACAGGTTGCACACCACAGTCCGTCGGTCATCCTCAATTTCTTTAAAGAACCTCCAGACTTGCGAACATCTAGGCCTCACCACGGGAGCTTCACTACGTGAAACAGTTGCTGCTGATGCACCAGCTCTGGCCCTGCTTCTCCCTCTGGCCACACCACTGCCTCTTCTAACCTGTTCTGGTGCAGCACTCGCCTCCGCCTCAGAAGCACTGTCTTCACTCGGCTTATCAACCCAGCTTGGGTCAGTCACCTCGTCATCCTCCGATTCCTCAGTCTGCTCCCCCCTCGGACTTCCTGCCCTGACAACAACTTCACCACTGTCTGACAACAGTGTCTCCTCATCGTCCGACACCTCTTTACAAACTTCTTCCACTAAGTCAACAATGTCATCATCATCACCCACAGACTGCAACAGTTGGAAAACTTGGGCATCGGGAAAGAGGTCAGCATCAACCTGAGAAGTGGTTTTGTGACTCTGGGAAGGTCCAGAAAAACAGTTCCTCAGAGTATGCCGGATCGCATTCCAAATTTTCCTGGGAGGGGGCAGACTGGGGGGAAGGAGGTTGAGGTGGAGGAGCCAGAGGAGTGCTCCCTTGGGTAACGTGGGTGGACTGCGTGGAAGACTGACTGGTGGACAAATTACTTGAAGCATTGCCCGCAATCCACGACATCAGCTGTTCGCACTGTTGTGGTTTCAACAGTCCTCTACCACGTGTCCCTGTAAGTTGAGACATGAAGCTAGGGAGTGTAGGTCTGCGGCGTTCCCCTGCTCCCTCATCAGCAGTTACTGTTTCACCCTGCCCAGGACCACGGCCTCTGCCCCCTGCAGTAATTGAATGCCCACGCCCTCATCCTCGACCCCTAGCCCTGGGGTTCAACATTTTCTGTATACAAGTGTATTATATATACAAAAAAAAATGGGCCTGCTGTACTGAAACCCACAAACTTGTTCAATCTGAACAAGTTAATATATAGGTGGATAAGTTAAAGCAAAATTACGTATGTTATTACGTACCGTGCAGTATGCAGCAATTACACTGAAACTATTAGATTAGGCAGACTTGGTCTGCTTAAGTGCAACCCAGATAAATGTCATCTCTGCCCAAACCCCTGAAGAAGCCAGTTATACTGGTGAAACATGTTGGGGGGCAGCGTTAGGTTTTAGTTTCTGCTCTCACTGTCTGTATGTGTTGTCTCAGCATTAATAATACTTATATCGATCTATGAGGATAGTGATCACTGAATGATCCATTGTGCTGGTGACAGTAACCAGTCAAAAAATTCCTCTATACTCCATGGTGGTAGTGGACTTAGTGCACATCCACACTACCATGGGCATTTGAAATATCCGAATTCAATTGAATACACAATATGACAGTTTGCAGGGGGCAGTGATTTTAACTTTTTTCTTTTGTCGCGGCTCACTTTTTTATATTATTATATTAAAAGTTATATTTTATTAGCATTAGTGTAATATCTAGGTCTAAGATTGGTTCTGAGCCTTTATGGTTATTGTGTATAATACCCAGATAAATGTCGCACAGAGATTTTTGAAATGTAGCTGTATCAGTGAGAGCAAAAGATCTTTTTTAATTACGTGACGTACAGTATAGGTCACCTGGACAGAAAATATGGATTGTGGTTTGTGGTGACTGGACAGCTGAACTGTGACACACAGAATGGTTCCACACAGCTGTATGAAATGGATTTGTATCACTGAGGTAAAACAACAAAAAAACTTTTTTTTTTGTTTTGTTTTTTTTAACGTGACATGCAGAATATTTCAGAGAACAAACTCAGCCCCTGCTGACTATGGCTATTTTGACTGCAACCAAGAAAAATGTCGCACTCAGATTTTTGTAATGTAGCTGTATCAGTGAGAGCAAAAGACTTTTTTTAATTACGTGACGTACAGTATAGGTCACCTGGACAGAAAATACGGATTGTGGTTTGTGGTGAATGGACCGCTGAACTGTGACACACAGAATGGTTCCACACAGCTGTATGAAATGGATTTGTATCACTGAGATAAAACAACAAAAAAACTAATTTTTTTTTTTTTTTTTTTTAACGTGACTTGCAGAAAATATAAGAGAGCAAACTCAGCCCCTGCTGACTGTGGCTATTTTGACTGCAACCCAGAAAAATGTCGCACTCAGATTTTTCTAATGTAGCTGTATCAGTGAAAGCAAAAGACTGTATTTGATTACGTGACGTATAGTATGGGTCACCTGGACAGAAAATACGGATTGTGGTTTGTGGTGACTGGACAGCTGAACTGTGACACACAGAATGGTTCCACACAGCTGTATGAAATGGATTTGTATCACTGAGATAAAACAATAAAAAAAAAATGTTGTTATATATGGCGATAGCTGCACTACTAGTGCCAGCCAGCCCAGCCAGGAAATTAAAAAAAAAGTCTTGTAGCCCTTAGAAGGGCTGTTGGGTTCTTTTGAGATCACTCTTGCCTAACAGAGAACTAAATCCAGGCCGTAACACTCTCCCTGAAACGCAGCAGATCTGTCCCTAACGACATCCAGGCAGCGACTGAGCCGAGCACCGCGGCCAGTCACTAGTATATTCCAAGGTCACCTGATCTGGCCAGCCAACCCCTGCTATCGACATGTAAGGGCCCCATGTGATGCTGGGTGTACCGCAGAGTCTCCTGGCTTGTGACTGGCTGAGTTTATAGGCGCCAAAAATTCAAAATGCGGGAAATGCCATTTCCTCCGAGCATCGAGCACTTACGAGTACCCTAATGCTCAAACGAGCACCAAGCTCGGACAAGCATGCTCGCTCATCTCTAGTGCTAATATATGCCAGTTTACAACACAATTTATCACTGTGTGCAGGAAAACTGCCCAGAGTGACCCTGGAAACCCTGGACATCATTTCATCATTCACAGAGCATGCAAACATAGTTAGAAACTGTATTCTTCTCGGCAAATTACTGGTGATCACTACTGTAAACTGATATTTCATTGGCTGAGCATTATGTCAAGGCCGCATGAAAGTTACAAAAGAACAAAAGAGAAGGAAAGATTTGATTTTGGTCTGTATACATTTCATTTTTATAATGAAATGTATACAGTAGTTTGTTCTTTTCAGGTGTCAGCATTAGGGGAACCTGGAAAAAATGCCAAGGCCAAATGGGATTGTGTGGGCTCTAGCTGATTTGGATGAATATTTAAAAAATGTTTATACTAGTCAAAAAGTTGGGTAGACAACCAAATCTGTTGCCCAAAGGGCACATATACACCTGAACCCTGTCCTAGTGCCTTTATACAAAAGGACTGTTGCAGACCATGGTGGATGGCATCCCAAGGTTTCTGCAGTTTATTATTAGACACTTAGCCAAAAGGTGTGAATAAGAGCCCAGCTATTTTTAGCACATGAAAAGCAGTTGTGTCTCATTAAAGGGGTTGTCTGAGTTATTTTTTTGTTCTTTATATGTTACTAACTTGTGAAGAATAACAACTTTCCCATACACTTTGTGCTTCTAAACCTGCTGGTTTCTCAGAGTTCACTGAGGTCACATGACTTGTGATGTCAGCTTATCTCCCTGCTCTGTGATGTTTCGTGCACAAGCCTCAGAGATCAGATAACAGTCTGTACACGAGACGTCACTGTGCTGGCCACGCTCCCCCTGCACTGCCGGGCTGCTATCTGCTCTCTCCCTGGATTCCTTCAGATCAAACTTTAACCCCTTCAGCCAGAATACACTGAGGGCAGTGAGGAGACAAATGCTGGGCACAGGAGCTGTAGAGGAATTGTATTGCACAAGAACAGGTAGGGGGAAGTTCCTAAGTATATCAGCAGTGTCATTGTACATACAGCTGGGACTTGTAGTCCTACACACACAACATGCCGCTGAGAATTCCAGCAGACAGACATGTCACTCAGGACAGCTCTTGTATTCACTAACCTTTGCAGAGCAGGAAGGGGGAGGGGCAGAGATTGTTATTACTGCAGGTAAACAAAGGCCAGAAGAGAACCAGGGAAATGAGAAAATATAGATTTTTTTTGCCTGAAACTTGCTTAACTTAGTTATATATTGCTGCCCATCAGATTTACAGTGCTATATTTTTTTTCATAACTCGGACAACCCCTTTAAGGAAATCCTAAACGTGTGGTCATATGCTGTACTGATAAAACTAACTTAGGCAGTAAAAGTCTTGGATGGACATTCTCCCTCTGGCAGAGACTGTATATACTGTTCACCCTACCTGTTGTCTAGTGCTACACAATAAAGTATTGCTGTGGGGGCACATCTGAATGAGATCACCGTGAAGTTACTTGATGGATCTGCACACTTTGATCAAAGCTTGCACTAAGAACCTCACATATACTTCTATTATATTCATATTGATATTATTGATACTGCAATTTAAATTTATTGGGTGTACTTGGTGTGCCTCAGTGCCCCGCAGAACACCTTTGGGGAGAATTCTTACACCTTTTTTTTGAAACAGTGTTATTGTTAAACTTTCAATGAAGAGATAAATTACAGTCCTTTTAGGATCCAAGCAAAGGACACATTTCTAATAAATCTTTTATAAAACAAAATATATGAGCCTTGATTTGGCATTGTAAACATGACTGCTTATAAGAGCAAAGCACCTAAAATCCCATATTCCCCTTTAATAAAATGCAAACAATGTTTTCCATAAATGTCTTGTACGTTCTTTTTAAAGCATCCAAAAGATAATTTGTAACAGAATCGGAAAGCAATTTACCGTATAACATTCTCTGGATATCAATGCTAGTTTGACTGTTGGAGGCCTTAAAATCTTGGTATTAAAACTCTTACATAATATTAACTAGTTTAATGGAACCATGTGCAGACAATTTACTTGATGTGTATGGTTTTCTGGCTTAAGCTCAGCAGATGGGAGGTAACTGTGCTTTTGAACATCTGCCTGAAAAGGAGTATTGTCTTGAACATTATTCTATATGTCAGAACTGCTTCTAAGGTCCAGGTTTTGCAACAAAAGTCATTACACGATGATCTCTAAAAGGCAAGTAAGAGCCTGTACTGTATATATCGACTGCAGAATAAAAGAGCAATAGCTAGCATCACCGACTCCCACTGGAGCTTTGTATCTACTTGTAACCTAGACAAATCAACATAAAGAAACCTGAGTCTCAAAATGGCTAAAATAAATAATCTTTATTGAATACATTTATAATATAAAAAATAGAGATGAAATACATCACTTAAAAATGCGGTATACACCTGAGGGATCTAATAGTAATATTCTCAATACAGAGGGGAGTGTACTAATTCCAAACCACTCTAACTATAAGGTTGTAGTAAGGTGGTAAAAAAATGTGACCGAAACATCAAGAGGATCACACACCCCCACGCACGTTTCGGTAACCCCTTTCTTTAGTGGTCCCTAGAGAAAGTTGTTGCTGAAACGCGCGTCAGAGTGTGCAGTCCTCCTGAGGTGATCATCCTAAATATGGGTATGTTACTGTTACTGTTTGTGACTGTTTCTCTCTTTTAGAGGGGGTGATGTGTACTTGACTTTACATATACAGGTGATGTTTTGGTTCACATTTTATACCACCTTACTACAACCTTATAGAGTGGTTTGGAATTAGTACACTCCCCTCTTTATTGAGAATATTACTACTAGATCCCTCAGGTGTATACCGAATTTTTAAGTGTATGTATTGTATTCAATAAAGACTATTGATTTTAACCATTTTGAGACTCGGGTTTCTTTATGTTGATTTAATTAGTCCTTTCTGAGTTGGTTCCCAGTGAGGGGTTTTGTTTTGATGTTGCCTATTACATTTTTTAGGTTACGATTAAAGATGAGCGAACATGCTCGTCCGAGCTTGGTGCTCGTTCGAGCATTAGGGTACTCGTAACTGCTCAATGCTCGGACGAGTATCTCGCCATGCTCGAGGAAATGGCAACTTCTGCATCGTGCTTTTTTGGCGCCTAAAAACACAGCCAATCACAAGCCAGGAGACTCTGCGTACCACCCAGCATCACGTGGGGCCCTTACATGTCGATAGCAGGGGTTGGCTGGCCTGATCAGGTGACCCTGGAATATACTACCGACTGGCCGCGGTGCTCGTCTCAGATGCCGTCTGGATATCGTTAGGGATAGAGCTGCTGCCTTTCAGGGACAGTGTTAGGGCCTGAATTTAGTTCTCAGTTAGGCAGGGATCACCCACAAAGAACCCAACAGCCCTTCTAAGGGCTAGAAGACATTTTATTTATTTTTTTTTTTGTCACTTGGCTGGCTGGCACTAGTAGTGCAGCTATCGCCATATCTAACCCTGTTTTTTTTTTTTGTTCTATCTCAGTGATACAAATCCATTGCACACAACACTGTGGAACCATTCTGTGTGTCACAGTTCAGCACTGACTCACTCCAATCCGTATATACTGTCCAGGTGACACTTTCTGTACGTCACACAATACAACCAAGTCATTTGCTACCAATATCATCTACCGCTTGATCCAGAAAATTCTCTGTGTGACATTTGTCTGGGTCACAGACTAAATAGCCACCTTTAACAGGGTGTCAGTCAGTTCTACCATATTTCTGCACGTCACGTTCCAAAAAAACAAAATATAAAAAAAAAAAATTATTATTTCAGTTGTTTTAGCTCAGTGATACAAATCCATTTTACTCAGCTGCGTGTAACCTTTCTGTGTGTCACAGTTCAGCACTTCGCTCCCAAACCGTATATACTGTCCAGGTGACACTTTCTGTACGTCACACAATACAACCAAGTCATTTGCTACCAATATCATCTACCGATTGATCCAGAAAATTCTCTGTGTGACATTTGTCTGGGTCGCAGACTAAATAGCCACCGTTAACAGGGTGTCAGTCAGTTCTACCATATTTCCTGCACGTCACGTTCCCAAAAAAACAAAATATAAAAAAAAAAATTATTATTTCAGTTGTTTTAGCTCAGTGATACAAATCCATTTTACTCAGCTGCGTGTAACCTTTCTGTGTGACGCAGTTCAGCATACTCACTCCAAACGGTATATACTGTCCAGGTGACACTGTCTGTACGTCACACAATACAACCAAGTCATTTGCTACCAATATCATCTACCGCTTGATCCAGAAAATTCTCTGTGTGACATTTGTCTGGGTCACAGACTAAATAGCCACCGTTAACAGGGTGTCAGTCAGTTCTACCATATTTCCTGCACGTCACGTTCCCAAAAAAACAAAATATAAAAAAAAAAATTATTATTTCAGTTGTTTTAGCTCAGTGATACAAATCCATTTTACTCAGCTGCGTGTAACCTTTCTGTGTGTCACAGTTCAGCACATTCGCTCCCATCCGTATATACTGTCCAGGTGACACTTTCTGTACGTCACACAATACAACCAAGTCATTTGCTACCAATATCATCTACCGCTTGATCCAGAAAATTCTCTGTGTGACATTTGTCTGGGTCACAGACTAAATAGCCACCGTTAACAGGGTGTCAGTCAGTTCTACCATATTTCCTGCACGTCACGTTCCCAAAAAAACAAAATATAAAAAAAAAAATTATTATTTCAGTTGTTTTAGCTCAGTGATACAAATCCATTTTACTCAGCTGCGTGTAACCTTTCTGTGTGTCACAGTTCAACACATTCGCTCCCATCCGTATATACTGTCCAGGTGACACTTTCTGTACGTCACACAATACAACCAAGTCATTTGCTACCAATATCATCTACCGCTTGATCCAGAAAATTCTCTGTGTGACATTTGTCTGGGTCACAGACTAAATAGCCACCGTTAACAGGGTGTCAGTCAGTTCTACCATATTTCCTGCACGTCACGTTCCCAAAAAAACAAAATATAAAAAAAAAAATTATTATTTCAGTTGTTTTAGCTCAGTGATACAAATCCATTTTACTCAGCTGCGTGTAACCTTTCTGTGTGTACGCAGTTCAGCATACTCACTCCAACCGTATATACTGTCCAGGTGACACTGTCTGTACGTCACACAATACAACCAAGTCATTTGCTACCAATATCATCTACCGCTTGATCCAGAAAATTCTCTGTGTGACATTTGTCTGGGTCACAGACTAAATAGCCACCGTTAACAGGGTGTCAGTCAGTTCTACCATATTTCCTGCACGTCACGTTCCCAAAAAAACAAAATATAAAAAAAAAAATTATTATTTCAGTTGTTTTAGCTCAGTGATACAAATCCATTTTACTCAGCTGCGTGTAACCTTTCTGTGTGACGCAGTTCAGCATACTCACTCCAAACGGTATATACTGTCCAGGTGACACTGTCTGTACGTCACACAATACAACCAAGTCATTTGCTACCAATATCATCTACCGCTTGATCCAGAAAATTCTCTGTGTGACATTTGTCTGGGTCACAGACTAAATAGCCACCGTTAACAGGGTGTCAGTCAGTTCTACCATATTTCCTGCACGTCACGTTCCCAAAAAAACAAAATATAAAAAAAAAAATTATTATTTCAGTTGTTTTAGCTCAGTGATACAAATCCATTTTACTCAGCTGCGTGTAACCTTTCTGTGTGTCACAGTTCAGCACATTCGCTCCCATCCGTATATACTGTCCAGGTGACACTTTCTGTACGTCACACAATACAACCAAGTCATTTGCTACCAATATCATCTACCGCTTGATCCAGAAAATTCTCTGTGTGACATTTGTCTGGGTCACAGACTAAATAGCCACCGTTAACAGGGTGTCAGTCAGTTCTACCATATTTCCTGCACGTCACGTTCCCAAAAAAACAAAATATAAAAAAAAAATTATTATTTCAGTTGTTTTAGCTCAGTGATACAAATCCATTTTACTCAGCTGCGTGTAACCTTTCTGTGTGTCACAGTTCAGCACATTCGCTCCCATCCGTATATACTGTCCAGGTGACACTTTCTGTACGTCACACAATACAACCAAGTCATTTGCTACCAATATCATCTACCGCTTGATCCAGAAAATTCTCTGTGTGACATTTGTCTGGGTCACAGACTAAATAGCCACCGTTAACAGGGTGTCAGTCAGTTCTACCATATTTCCTGCACGTCACGTTCCCAAAAAAACAAAATATAAAAAAAAAAATATATTATTTCAGTTGTTTTAGCTCAGTGATACAAATCCATTTTACTCAGCTGCGTGTAACCTTTCTGTGTGTCACAGTTCAGCACATTCGCTCCCATCCGTATATACTGTCCAGGTGACACTTTCTGTACGTCACACAATACAACCAAGTCATTTGCTACCAATATCATCTACCGCTTGATCCAGAAAATTCTCTGTGTGACATTTGTCTGGGTCACAGACTAAATAGCCACCGTTAACAGGGTGTCAGTCAGTTCTACCATATTTCCTGCACGTCACGTTCCCAAAAAAACAAAATATAAAAAAAAAAATTATTATTTCAGTTGTTTTAGCTCAGTGATACAAATCCATTTTACTCAGCTGCGTGTAACCTTTCTGTGTGTCACAGTTCAGCACATTCGCTCCCATCCGTATATACTGTCCAGGTGACACTTTCTGTACGTCACACAATACAACCAAGTCATTTGCTACCAATATCATCTACCGCTTGATCCAGAAAATTCTCTGTGTGACATTTGTCTGGGTCACAGACTAAATAGCCACCGTTAACAGGGTGTCAGTCAGTTCTACCATATTTCCTGCACGTCACGTTCCCAAAAAAACAAAATATAAAAAAAAAAATTATTATTTCAGTTGTTTTAGCTCAGTGATACAAATCCATTTTACTCAGCTGCGTGTAACCTTTCTGTGTGTCACAGTTCAGCACATTCGCTCCCATCCGTATATACTGTCCAGGTGACACTGTCTGTACGTCACACAATACAACCAAGTCATTTGCTACCAATATCATCTACCGCTTGATCCAGAAAATTCTCTGTGTGACATTTGTCTGGGTCACAGACTAAATAGCCACCGTTAACAGGGTGTCAGTCAGTTCTACCATATTTCCTGCACGTCACGTTCCCAAAAAAACAAAATATAAAAAAAAAAATTATTATTTCAGTTGTTTTAGCTCAGTGATACAAATCCATTTTACTCAGCTGCGTGTAACCTTTCTGTGTGTCGCAGTTCAGCATACTCACTCCAATCCGTATATACTGTCCAGGTGACACTTTCTGTACGTCACACAATACAACCAAGTCATTTGCTACCAATATCATCTACCGCTTGATCCAGAAAATTCTCTGTGTGACATTTGTCTGGGTCACAGACTAAATAGCCACCGTTAACAGGGTGTCAGTCAGTTCTACCATATTTCCTGCACGTCACGTTCCCAAAAAAACAAAATATAAAAAAAAAAATTATTATTTCAGTTGTTTTAGCTCAGTGATACAAATCCATTTTACTCAGCTGCGTGTAACCTTTCTGTGTGTCACAGTTCAGCACATTCGCTCCCATCCGTATATACTGTCCAGGTGACACTTTCTGTACGTCACACAATACAACCAAGTCATTTGCTACCAATATCATCTACCGCTTGATCCAGAAAATTCTCTGTGTGACATTTGTCTGGGTCACAGACTAAATAGCCACCGTTAACAGGGTGTCAGTCAGTTCTACCATATTTCCTGCACGTCACGTTCCCAAAAAAACAAAATATAAAAAAAAAATTATTATTTCAGTTGTTTTAGCTCAGTGATACAAATCCATTTTACTCAGCTGCGTGTAACCTTTCTGTGTGTCACAGTTCAGCACACTCACTCCAATCCGTATATACTGTCCAGGTGACACTTTCTGTACGTCACACAATACAACCAAGTCATTTGCTACCAATATCATCTACCGCTTGATCCAGAAAATTCTCTGTGTGACATTTGTCTGGGTCACAGACTAAATAGCCACCGTTAACAGGGTGTCAGTCAGTTCTACCATATTTCCTGCACGTCACGTTCCCAAAAAAACAAAATATAAAAAAAAAAATTATTATTTCAGTTGTTTTAGCTCAGTGATACAAATCCATTTTACTCAGCTGCGTGTAACCTTTCTGTGTGTCACAGTTCAGCACATTCGCTCCCAATCCGGTATATACTGTCCAGGTGACACTGTCTGTACGTCACACAATACAACCAAGTCATTTGCTACCAATATCATCTACCGCTTGATCCAGAAAATTCTCTGTGTGACATTTGTCTGGGTCACAGACTAAATAGCCACCGTTAACAGGGTGTCAGTCAGTTCTACCATATTTCCTGCACGTCACGTTCCCAAAAAAACAAAATATAAAAAAAAAATATTATTTCAGTTGTTTTAGCTCAGTGATACAAATCCATTTTACTCAGCTGCGTGTAACCTTTCTGTGTGTCACAGTTCAGCACATTCGCTCCCATCCGTATATACTGTCCAGGTGACACTTTCTGTACGTCACACAATACAACCAAGTCATTTGCTACCAATATCATCTACCGCTTGATCCAGAAAATTCTCTGTGTGACATTTGTCTGGGTCACAGACTAAATAGCCACCGTTAACAGGGTGTCAGTCAGTTCTACCATATTTCCTGCACGTCACGTTCCCAAAAAAACAAAATATAAAAAAAAAAATTATTATTTCAGTTGTTTTAGCTCAGTGATACAAATCCATTTTACTCAGCTGCGTGTAACCTTTCTGTGTGTCACAGTTCAGCACATTCGCTCCCATCCGTATATACTGTCCAGGTGACACTTTCTGTACGTCACACAATACAACCAAGTCATTTGCTACCAATATCATCTACCGCTTGATCCAGAAAATTCTCTGTGTGACATTTGTCTGGGTCACAGACTAAATAGCCACCGTTAACAGGGTGTCAGTCAGTTCTACCATATTTCCTGCACGTCACGTTCCCAAAAAAACAAAATATAAAAAAAAAAATTATTTTTCAGTTGTTTTAGCTCAGTGATACAAATCCATTTTACTCAGCTGCGTGTAACCTTTCTGTGTGTCACAGTTCAGCACATTCGCTCCCATCCGTATATACTGTCCAGGTGACACTTTCTGTACGTCACACAATACAACCAAGTCATTTGCTACCAATATCATCTACCGCTTGATCCAGAAAATTCTCTGTGTGACATTTGTCTGGGTCACAGACTAAATAGCCACCGTTAACAGGGTGTCAGTCAGTTCTACCATATTTCCTGCACGTCACGTTCCCAAAAAAACAAAATATAAAAAAAAAAATTATTTTTCAGTTGTTTTAGCTCAGTGATACAAATCCATTTTACTCAGCTGCGTGTAACCTTTCTGTGTGTCACAGTTCAGCACATTCGCTCCCATCCGTATATACTGTCCAGGTGACACTTTCTGTACGTCACACAATACAACCAAGTCATTTGCTACCAATATCATCTACCGCTTGATCCAGAAAATTCTCTGTGTGACATTTGTCTGGGTCACAGACTAAATAGCCACCGTTAACAGGGTGTCAGTCAGTTCTACCATATTTCCTGCACGTCACGTTCCCAAAAAAACAAAATATAAAAAAAAAAATTATTATTTCAGTTGTTTTAGCTCAGTGATACAAATCCATTTTACTCAGCTGCGTGTAACCTTTCTGTGTGTCACAGTTCAGCACATTCGCTCCCATCCGTATATACTGTCCAGGTGACACTTTCTGTACGTCACACAATACAACCAAGTCATTTGCTACCAATATCATCTACCGCTTGATCCAGAAAATTCTCTGTGTGACATTTGTCTGGGTCACAGACTAAATAGCCACCGTTAACAGGGGTGTCAGTCAGTTCTACCATATTTCCTGCACGTCACGTTCCCAAAAAAACAAAATATAAAAAAAAAATTATTATTTCAGTTGTTTTAGCTCAGTGATACAAATCCATTTTACTCAGCTGCGTGTAACCTTTCTGTGTGTCACAGTTCAGCACATTCGCTCCATCGTATATACTGTCCAGGTGACACTGTCTGTACGTCACACAATACAACCAAGTCATTTGCTACCAATATCATCTACCGCTTGATCCAGAAAATTCTCTGTGTGACATTTGTCTGGGTCACAGACTAAATAGCCACCGTTAACAGGGTGTCAGTCAGTTCTACCATATTTCCTGCACGTCACGTTCCCAAAAAAACAAAATATAAAAAAAAAAATATATTATTTCAGTTGTTTTAGCTCAGTGATACAAATCCATTTTACTCAGCTGCGTGTAACCTTTCTGTGTGACGCAGTTCAGCATACTCACTCCAAACGGTATATACTGTCCAGGTGACACTGTCTGTACGTCACACAATACAAACCAAGTCATTTGCTACCAATATCATCTACCGCTTGATCCAGAAAATTCTCTGTGTGACATTTGTCTGGGTCACAGACTAAATAGCCACCGTTAACAGGGTGTCAGTCAGTTCTACCATATTTCCTGCACGTCACGTTCCCAAAAAAACAAAATATAAAAAAAAAATTATTATTTCAGTTGTTTTAGCTCAGTGATACAAATCCATTTTACTCAGCTGCGTGTAACCTTTCTGTGTGTCACAGTTCAGCACATTCGCTCCCATCCGTATATACTGTCCAGGTGACACTTTCTGTACGTCACACAATACAACCAAGTCATTTGCTACCAATATCATCTACCGCTTGATCCAGAAAATTCTCTGTGTGACATTTGTCTGGGTCACAGACTAAATAGCCACCGTTAACAGGGTGTCAGTCAGTTCTACCATATTTCCTGCACGTCACGTTCCCAAAAAAACAAAATATAAAAAAAAAAATTATTTTTCAGTTGTTTTAGCTCAGTGATACAAATCCATTTTACTCAGCTGCGTGTAACCTTTCTGTGTGTCACAGTTCAGCACATTCGCTCCCATCCGTATATACTGTCCAGGTGACACTTTCTGTACGTCACACAATACAACCAAGTCATTTGCTACCAATATCATCTACCGCTTGATCCAGAAAATTCTCTGTGCGACATTTGTCTGGGT